>VZSE01010906.1:103589-252109 GCA_013398275.1 Promerops cafer
CCCATGGTGAAACAGACCCATGGTAAGTACAGATCCAATAAAGCATATAAAGTTGTAATAGCAGAAATTCTGTTTCTGGGCTTCTAGATCTCTTGGGACAAGGAAAAAAATACTTATAGCCATGTAAAGAGTGAAAGTGAGTACTTGATTTACTTGCAAAGTGAAGCATAGGTCCTTTAACAGAATCCCTGTGATAGGTAATTATATCACTTGAATCTTGTCCCAGCACTTATATTTTGAACTGTGGAGGTTGCCGGGCCAAGTGGGCTTTACTTTGCATGCCACTTTGTTATTTCATATTGCACCAAAAAGAGCATCCCCTTGCCTGTCAACAAGCCACTAAATAAAGTATCTGTTTACTTTCTGAGGCTGCCAAGTTAGGCAGAGCTATAAATAGAAAAATAACTGTGACAGAGTAGAGGGGTGAAATTTTATTGGAAAGGTTATCTGCCTAGTGGGGTTTAATAGCGTACTTAGGCTCGTGTTTTGCTCGGTCCTTTTAGCCACATTCCAGGCTGATGCTTTGAAACTGTTTTGGCTTCCGAACCAAAAGAGCAGCAATGCAGCGGTTGTTGTGTGCCATCTAGTGTTCCCCGTATGAAGCAGATTCCTGAGCAGGTCCGCCTGTGTTGCCCGGGAAGGATGTCCCGCACCCTGCCCCTGTAGGACCACTGCAGTCCTGCCTTCTGCGCACAGCGCTGGCCGGCGGGAGGCGGACCCTCCGTGCTGCTGGCTCCAGGGCTGGAAAAGGGATGGAGGAAAGAGAACCATGGGAGGGGAGAGCACTGAAATAACTCTTTCCGATTATAGATAGATACCACGGTTTAAACATCACCTGCAGCTTGCAGTAGGATATAACAACCACTAGATCACATCACAACCACAATGCACTGGAATACAGCACATCAATGCTGTGACAGTCCCCGAATGGGAAGAAGAGAAATTTGGCTTAAAGCAAATGGACTGAATGTCCCTGTGCTGCAGCTGGATATAGTGTAAGTCTAATATAGACTCAGATCCTGTTCTGGTGTGGCACAGGCCTCGCCTCCAGGGCCCCTGCAGGAGATACCATGCTCAGAATGAGGAGTTTACACACTTCATCTCTGAACTATTTTGGTTTAGTCTGTCGCTCTTCCAGTACATCTGTTTTTATTGATCCCAAAATAGCTACACCGAATACCTTGAGATCGGTGTTCTAGCAAGTGACTAATTTTAAGTGGTGTAAAAAAAAAATGTCTGGAGGGCTGAGAAACTTGCTGGAAAGTCAGCAACTCCAAGGTGGTTTGAACCTTGCCAAGGTTATTATGAAAAGTCTGTGAAAATTCAGAAAATTGAATCCACCCGGCCCAAGTGTCCGACAACTAATCCATGGAGATTGTTATGCAGCTCTGGCACTGCTTATGTGAGTTTTGTGGATGACCACAGGGTAAATATTTGAAACCACACATTGTTCTGGGAATTAATGAGGAAGTGAGGTGTTGAGAAAGAGAATATTAAATGGAATTGAAACCATTTGAATTAGAGAAAAAAATACTACTGGGTGTGGGGAGGGAAGGAAGCAGACCTGAGCAGCAAGTCTAAGTTCAAGCTGGATTTTGACAGGACGTATTTTTGTCAGGACCCTTTGTTCCAGTTTAAGTAAATGTGAGCTATTTTGGAGAGATAATTCTTTACAAACAAAGGTCAGCATAAGCAACTGTAGGTAAACCATGTTGAAAGAAAGATTGAACTGGTAACTGATTTTCTGGGCATTCTATGGTTGTAGGTGAAATTCAGAAGGAATATGCTTTTTAGTAGAACGCTTATTATTAGAATGCTTATTATTGTGGAAAGAAAGTTGGTTCAAGAGGAGCACTTGATAGAATCTCTAGGAAGAGTTGAACTGTCTGACATTAAGAGGGTATGAGAATCTTATTTTGGGATCCTTCAGAAATCCAGGGCAATCCAGTGTGTGCATGCAATGAGCCCACTTGAAAAAAACAGTAACTGAAAATAATTGTGGTGATGACCACGTGTAAGAATGTTGCAGATTTAGAAGCTGTCCTCATACACAGTACGAAGCCCAAAATAGGCAATTTTACACCTTCAAAGTGATGTTATCTTTTAATTCAGTTGCTTTTGGCCCCTACAACCTTTGCTCTTCCTGTTTTTAATATTAGAATAAACACTTTTTTTCTTCCAGTACTTACTGCTTTCAGTAGTTAAAGCAAAAAGTTAAAGAGGCTTTGCAAAAATTGATTAAAAAAATCAATGCACTTGAACTAGCCCAAGAAATATGTCTTGTAGACAAATGAATAAGCATGTGCCTTTTTTTACTAACCACTTGTGCATCCTTTGGATTTAAGTCAAAATCCTATTGGAAATTCAGGATTCTTTTTCTCTTAAACATAGCTTCTCTAAATCATGGGCTTGTCTCTGACTTTTCCAATTAGTTTGTTACTGACCAGAATATCTAGTCAGAGATTCACACACAGCCCGGGTCACCTTTGCTGCTTTCATGATCCTGGGTGAGTCACTGCTTAGTGATGTCTCCCCTGGAATTCAAAAAGAGGAAAACCTGGGAAGGAGTTATTTCTAGGAGGACTCAGATGCATAGGTGATCATTTTTAGGTCTGTACAAAGGGCAGGAGGTTGTTTTTTGGTCACATCCTATGGATTTTGATTGAAAAAATGGAACTTAAAGACAGCAGAGGATACCAGCAAACTCTGCATCAAGATAGTCTGTGAAGGATATAAATACACATGGACACTGTCACCGAGAGGCTGTCCCCAATATCACAGAGAAATTGTAAACTCTGTGTGTTCACAGATTTCTCCAAACTTTTACACTATGTATTCCCTTTTATCTTGTGTGTGTTTGTGTATGGCATGCACAATGCAGCTACCAGCTGATGGGGCTGGGCACTTCCTCCTATACAATGTTAATAATGGGGGAAAAATAAACATTGCACACAGCAGTATAAAATGATAATGCAGGCAGTTTCCTAAATGAAAGATGAGATAAAGCTTGAGTATGTAACTCAGGAAGCACATCAGCATTTTCATCACACACAGCCTGGAATGCTAGCTATAAACAATAGGCTGGACACGTAAGGGGAGGAAAGGAGAGAATTACTAAGTCTAAACAATTTATTTAAGAGGAGTTTAATGAGCTACTTCTGTGTTTCAGTACAAACACAGGGCTTTAGCTCAAATGAGCAGATTCTTTAAGGCAGCATCTATAGGATCGTTAGCAGCTGTGGAAGGAAGGGAGAATGGCAAGAGGGTTGTGCAGAGGAGCTTTGAGATTACTTTGAGGAGGGGAGCTGCTCCATCCTGGGATACATCAGGAGAGGTAAATGTTTATGAGGTTATTTACACTCTGACCTTCCACATTGTTTGATCTCAGTGTTCCTTCATTTCCTATTTTATTCTGTCCAGCTCTGAAGATGCTTCCAGAGAAGACAGTGCACCATGTTAAAATGTAGAATTTTCCAAGGAAAAGAACACTTAATCTCTGAGAATGAGTTATAGTTGCCAGTCACATTTGTGTGACAAGTTTCTCTGTTGGACAAACATACATAGATGAAATCATATGGTGAAGATCTTCTGAGCTCTGTAATATGAAGGGGGACAAAGACTACCCAGAGTTTCGTTTATTTATTTTTATCATGGTAGAGCTTAGCAGCCTTCATCTTGGACCAGTGCTTGTCAAAGCTGCTCCAGCATGAAATGACAGGTCCTGCCCCAAAGTCTGCAAAAGTGGCAAAGGCATATACAAGCAAGCAATGAGTAGAGCACCTCAGCCAAGATGACAGCCAGCCCTTTGTCCATCATCAGGGTTTCATTTGAAGGAGGTAGCAGGCCTGGACACACAGGTAATCTAAGAAGTGATGGCGAAAAGATGAATCAGGGTGAATCTCTCAAGGTTTACCATGGCTTCCTGGGCTTCCCTTTACCTTGAAGTTTTCACAGCGACAACCAGGAGACAGAAATCCACAGTACACCCAGTATAATAACTATGGCAATCTTGTGGGCCTGTAGGAGACACCCTGACAAAGCTTCCTGTTAAAAAAGCAGTGGTTGTAGGGCTCCTGACGAGCTGATTCAATAAGAACCTGCCTCCTCCAGGCAGCAGAGAGTGGAGGGGTACACTTCTTCCCCAGTGAGAAGTGAGGGGAACCACATGACAACACTGAAGCCAAATACAATTCTTTGCTTTGAAAGTTTTCAGGATGCGTAAATGGAGTTGTCTTTATTCCAGCTGTCTTTCCTCCTGGGAAGGCTGGACTCATTTCTGAGTGCCTATCGGGGGAGCTGGAGAAAATCAGAACTATGACAATACTTGAATAGCTGGCAACCTTCCCATGCTTTCAGATGGCTTTTAAAACATAATGCTTTCTATGCACGCATTGCTAGGTAACACTGAGGCTGAAACTTCAATTTCAAGGTAATTAAGTTATCTGTTCCTCACCATCAAGATTTTACTGACGAGGGCTAAAGGCCCCTGAGAACCAGAGATCACAGCAGAACAATGGAATTGCGAGGCTGGAAATTTCTGGAGTTCTGTGCATATTTATACACTCACTGTGCACCAGCTATTTGTTTTAAAGAAGCGGAGTCTGGAACTGAAACAATGGGTCTCATTAAATTGCCAGAAGGTCAGTAGTGCCTGCCAATTCACAGGCCCTAGCCAGGTGGTTTGAAAAATATCACGGAACTGTGAGGAAGCTGAAGGACTAAAGAGCTTTCCACACAGCTTTTCTCAGACCCTTGCAAAGCTGCCCTACCCCTCTATGGGCAGCAGCCTCTTGCCTGCAGGAAAGCCTGTTGTGGCTGTCCTCATCCCAGCTGGAGTCTTCACACAGACTCTGCTGGCTTCTCTGGGGAGCATTCACAGGCTGTTTGTGTGCTCTTAAACTGACTTATTGGAGGATTCAAGGCTTTTCTTTAGGTGTATTTAGAGGAGATTGGAGAAAAAGAAATAGTTCTTTGGAGATGAAGTAATGGCAAATATCCTGGAGATGGAAAAGGGAGGCCAAGATTTAGACCTTGAAAACCTTGGCAGTGGAATAACCTCTACTATGTAGGATTTGAATAAATGCATAATGCAATTTTATGATCCCTTGAAAGAGGAAAACTGTCTTGCCAGCACAATAATTCTCCTATCCACAGTATTGAATGTTTCAACAGAAAAGCCTTGATGAAGTGAAAGCCAAGAGCATTCAGGATGTTGAGGCCTATTTTCCCCTGCTTTTAGAAGCAGCATGAGTTGGTAAAAAGAGACACTTTGTACCAAAGTTTTTCTGGCTGTAAATATCTTAGGAAATATTTTCTAGCTTGTAAGGAGAATTCATACTTTGGGACAAAGGCTTTGCCAAAAAAACATACCAAGAAATCTTAGAATTATGTTCTAATTTGCAAGGTTTTGATTGTTCTGCCAGATGGTAGGACTTTTTACTGTGCCATAAGGTAGGTTAAACAGCAAATACAGGAACAACGGAATATGGCTTACAGATCAAGTATTATGAAAATCTATCAGATCAAAATTGCTTAAAAGTTTTAATAAAAGTATGACTATCATCTCAACAAGTGACTAGTGACCTGATTTAGATTTTAGTGCATGATGAATCTGTAATTCTGACCATATGATACTAAAGATGGAAGTACTTTTAGAATGTGTAGCATATGGAAATATTTCACCAAGATCCTTCTTCTTAGAGAACCCCCAAAGAACAGTTCTGTCTTCTCCTGCCTCTCCATTTGCCCTCCCCAGGCCCTGTTCCCACTGCATACACTCCCACGTAAGAATTTGTAGCAAGATGTCACAACCACTCTATTACTCTACTCCAGTGTGAGAATTTTCTATGAAAAAATAATTAAAGCCATATACTGCCAGTGTGGTCTAATGGAGCTTGTGATTGTTCTCAGATGAGCTTAATGAGATAGTAAACAATACTTCTGTGCCTAAATACAATACAATACAATACAATATTCTATGCCTAAATACAAGGCGGGGGGGGGGGGGGGGGGGGGGGTGGCAGGGGAGCAAGCATGGAAGGACGTAGAAAAATTAAGACCAAACATTAGAGAAGAAACAAGTAAAATGTATAGCTTGCAACCACTTCACAAAGGGTCATCATGAGCAGTCACTTTTCCTACAAGGAAATTAAACTGAATATATTTTGGGGAATGATTCACCTCCAAGGACTTTTATGTGGTATTAAGCCAGATTCTGATCACCTACCATCATTACTCAGGCAGTGAAAAACCATGTGAGTGTTTAGTCTTGGCAGGGAGAATTCACACTGCTGAAATTAGGTGCACAGGATTCTGCAGTTACTGCAGGGACTGAGTACCTCTGCAGACCTATGTGGAGAACATGAATGAGATGCTTTTTCCCTTGTTTGAGTAGGGAGCTTACTCTCTTATGTAGGTTGGATGTAAGGCTCCCGTATGTGGAACAAAGTGCTCTGGGACCAGCCAACGTCAAACACTGCTTCTTTAGATGTATCTGATGTGCCTGACACTTGGCTCCATTTGGAATTGGTGTCTTGATGATTTGGAATTAACTGCATTTGTTTTTTTCAGGGTAGGTGCCCACTTGCTGTGGAGGATGTGATGGCATTTGCTTATCTTGGAGCTGATCAGGACTGCTCCTGGGCAGGTATGTGGGTAGCAGGGTAATTCCTAAGAAACCTACACAACCCCCAGGCTAGTGGTTTTACCATGAAAGTCCAGGACACCAATGAAGAAAATGTTTTGGGGTTAAACCCAGGAATCCCTGAGGTTGATGCAGATGCTTTCTTTGGGGTCAAGAGATTGCAAAGTGGACCTTTTCTCTTTCACTTGGAAGGAAGGCAAGAATGGAAGGTGTTGAAGGAGCAGTGCATTGCTTTCTATAAAGTGAAAACAAGCTGGAAGGTTTTCCTTTGTAATTGTGTTTCAAGTGGCTTTAAGAGTGTATCTTCCTAGCCTTCTAAGCTCTTACTGCCGTAGTGTCTGAACGTCTTATAAGAATTTATTGCAATGGTGGTATATTTGTGGTTGAGTTTATTATTTAAAGACTTATTTTAAAGGCCTTAGACTGTCATTAAGATGAGATGTGTGTGAATGAAGCCAGCAGGATTTGTCTAGTAATGGTGTGTGGTGCTGTAATGATTTGTTTTCTGTGTGCCAGCTTTAACAGAGAAAAGTTGGAATGATTTGGGAGAAAGGACAAAGGAAATGACAATACGTTAAAGCCAGTTTTGAAGAGATTCAATTTACATTGACCACTTTAGAGATTTTTGTGATTTTTTTTGTGAGGAGGAGTCTGTTTCTCTGACAGAGTCCTACATTTCCATGGTCTCTTCTCCTGTCTGTCTGCCTAGTGGATACTTAATTGTATGTGAATATTTTAACAGGAAAACATAGTGTATGGCTAAACCAGGTCAAAGAAGATTTATGCAGCTCTCCCATATAATTTACAGGAAGAGCCTGTGAAAAGAAATCCTTTCTTGCTTTCCTGCTGCTAAGTGGATGAAATGTATGTCTTTCTTGCCCTGTTTTATTCAGGATATTTATGGATATGTTTACTTATTAATGAAATTTCTTAGAAGCAGATGTAAGAGCTACTTCCATTCTCCAAACCACTTACAGTAACTATATCAACTTTCTGGATCTGTTGCCTTCTCGGAGACTGTGAGTTCCAGGAAAACTGGAAGAGTTTAGCAGGGAGAATTATTTCTTCAGTATGCATAAAGCAATGCTCTTTCTAAAAACTCTTGGTCTTGGAAGATGGATACCATGGCTCTCTCTATTCTCCTGTGCTCCTCGAGGGCCTCTTTCTGCAGTGCAAGAGTTAGTGGTGTGTCAGACTGTGACATGGGATGTGGAGCAGGGAGGACTGAGGCAGCTCCATTACATCTGCACAAATCCACAGCTGTCCACAAGTGGCACATGTGGTCATGGAGCTGGAGGGGGAATATGAGATTGTCTTGAATGAACAATGAAAAAAAATCTAAATGCAGGTTTCTGCTTTGCTGTAGCAGAACAGGTGAGTGTGCTGTGAAACAGAAGGTGTCGTGAGTGCTGCTTCACAAGCTGCTCTGTAAGCAATGCAGTGCAGTCATACAGACCTTGGCTTTCATGGATTAATGCTGAAATTTTCAGAATATTCTAGGGAATTTGAATAGCTACTCTCAAAGCACTCATGAGAGATTTTTCTATGCTTTTCCTGCCAGAATGAATGGAAAATGTTCTTCTTTTCTGTGTTCTGGTTTACACAGAAGTAAACCTCTTTGGAGCTGGCGAGTGTGACGATGAGCCTGCCACGGAAGCATGAACTTCAGATGAGCTCCTTGGGGGCACCAGGTAACTGAAACATATAAACAGTACATAGGCATATGGTAAGTGAAAACCAAACTTTGTAGCTCAAATAATTTCCACAGGAATGAGCAGAGGGACTAAAACCTTAGTGGGAGAGAAAACATCATGGAAATATGGAGAGGGGAAAAAAACAGAGAGGAAAACCAGATTATAGGGTAGGGGAAAAAAAGCTGATGGAAAGCTTTCCAGGCAGAGAGTTGGCTGAAAGGAGGTTTGGAGTTGTGACAGAAGAATCTAATTCCACTTTGACTCTTATTCTATTCAGGAAGAAAGGCAGTTATAAATTATTTCTAAATGGGGAGGTTTGCATCATCGGAATATTTTATTTTCTCCTCAGAAAAGAAAATAACTCCAGTTTGGTTCAAATAGCTCATGTCAAATAGATAAAAAATATTTATCAAGACTTTGCTACTTGTGCCTTTACAGAGTGCCCTTGCTGGGGTTTATCAATGCCAAAAGCATATCATAATTCTAGAAGAAGGGAGGCAAGGGAGACCTAATAAATAAGTTACAGGGAAATTTATGCTTCCAGCCACCTGCTACCCAGTCAACTGTGTTAATGCCTGGCAAAATCGAAGTCCCTGTGAGATTTCCTGTCTCCTGAATATTAGTTTCCCCTGTAGTAGGTAGATACCTCTCTAATGGGTTTCTGGCCACCTGCAGACCTGTCCAGCTGGGTAAATTGCACTGCATTGTAATGAACCTGCTTAAGCAACCAGGAGGAAAGTTGCTTCAAAATTATTTCCATAATGGGAAAACAAGCCCCTTAATTAAAATATTATGCTCTTAAGTATCAAATAGAACAGTTAGAAACCCAAAAACACTTAATAGGAGCTTGCCTTTTTGTCCTATCTGAAATGGTAATGAGTGTAGCTGATGATACCATTGCAGCTCATATATTACCAGGACATACTAAGTTGTGTGATCTGTGTAGTGAGACATATGGGGACATTGCAGGCATTATCTGGACATGCTGTTGGGATATCTGATTAAAATACATTTTCTAGACACTATGCTATGCACCTGGAGCCTAATGTATTCATAGTTAATAAATTCTAATGGATATATAAATGTGCAAAGAAAGTAAGGTCACTGAGAAGGTAGATGTGTCCCATAATTAGCACACTCCAGAATTTTTTGTCTGTGTGATGACAAATCTCACCCTCCTTTTATTTTCACCCTCCCCACACTAAAATATTCCTCCTGGGAAAAGTAGCAGAGGGATCCAATGAATATGTGATTCATGGAAACATCAAGGAGGAATGGAAAAGATAATCTAGTTTTTCACATTGCCATTTGACTTGTCACAGAGAATACTGTCAGTGGAAAATCCTGACAGAAAAGAAGGAGGTTTTTTAAGCATGGCAAAGGTGATAGACAGGGACAGACACGTCTCACCAGAACAGCTGAGAAGGTGCTGGCCTTACTGGAAAAACCCTGCCTTGTAGTTTTCTGCCACGATTCTATTATTGCAGATCTCTGTTTTAATCTGTGTCTTACAAAATGAAATGGTCCTTATCTTTCATCCCCATCTTGTAGGGATAGAACTGAGCTGCTATTACCAGGCAGACACTGGATACTGTAGTTGCAGTCACTGGAGATGTGAGATTTCTCCTTGACCACCACACACTGTATGGTTACAAGTCCCTGGAGAGTCTGTTAGGGAGCATCCATTTGTGTGCAAATGCATGCTGTAAACTGGTAAGTTTGACTTTCCAAAATTAAAAGGAGGAGAGTTTTCCAGAGGTTCGATCTGGGCATCCCTTAATTTGCCTTGTGATGCCTCAGAGGGGCTGGGATCCTCGTCTGCTCTGCTGGCTCTCCCAGCAGCCAAGATCATGGGCTGACTTTGGGTGGCAGAGATGGCTTGAGAGGTAGAAGGGCTCTTATATTTACAAAGAGGAAGCTACTTTGCCACTTTTTTTCATAATCATAAGAAAGTGAGAAGAAAGATTGGAAGGATGAACTTTGCTGACCCTTAGATGTGACAAAATCACTTTATGGCCCTGATAAATATCTGCCTCCTCTGTGTGTCATTGCACTGGAGCTGGTGCTTTTGCTTTTGGCTCTGGTTGAGTAAATAGCATGATTCTGTCTGGGCTTGCCATCCTTCTAGCTCCTCTTGAGTTTCTAAAAGAACCTCTGTGCTGAGGCGCTTCTCACTGGGCGCATACTCCTGAACCCCAGCATGAAACAGCCAGCAGTTAGTGACAGCAACTACGAACAAAAACCATGCCAAATACAACTTTGAAAGTTAAAATATAGTTTTTTTACTGCCATTTCTGAGACCCTTCCCATTTTGTGATCTTTCTAGGGCTACATGAAATGTGGTTAATTAACCTGCCATCACCTTATTTTCCTTGAATCCACAATCACATTATCTACTCAGTATGCTGAAGCTTTTCAGTGATGTATGTTCTTCCCTGTGCAGACATTTTATTTAACCTCTTGGTAATCTACTAAGTTAATTCAGTTTTGCATGAGTTGTTTTGGCTTTTTTTTTTTTTTTTTTTTTTCTTGTGTGCTGGTATTCCTAGTCTTAGTAGTCTTCTTATTAATTTTGAAGCAGAAAAGCCACATTACTGTAAGGTGCCCTGGATGGTCACTCTTTCAGTTTGATTCTTAGCCCTGGTCTGGACTTATCCATGCTTTTGTGGAAGGAAAGACTTCCCTGTCTTTGCAGAACATACCTTACAATACCTCACAAACCAGTATTTTTTTCTTAGATCTTAGGGATTTTTTGTCTCTTGTCCTATGTTTTCAGTGAAAAAGAAAACTACAAAAAGGGGAAATTTGCATTTAATAAAGAGGCTATGAAAAATTGAAGCTTGGAAATGTCCTTCTGCTTGGGGGAACCTTAGGATACTGAAATAAATAGGTAAAATTTAGATAAAATGGAGAAAGCTACCACTGCAATGCAGTGAAATGGAATTAAGGAGTCTGAGTGATTCTTTCTTGTAAAGGTCAACATCATTGACTGAATTTTTGTGAACCTAATAAATTCTAAGATATGCTATAAATAGGAGCATCTCAAGGGCAATACTTAAGTCATTCAATTGAAAAATGGGACAAAATAAATAGTAAAATGATAATGAGAAATGGCAAATCAAGTTAAAATGGTACGTTTAGACCTGGCTTTCTTGATAATACAATTTTAAAATGTTACCAAATCAATTCTTATTTAGAATGCATTTTGGAAAGAGATTAATTGACTTTGGATACAAACCGGGTTTCTATACAGGTTTTCAATTATGCCAACATTATGTGTATTTGACTATTTCTAAAGGCTGTCAAAACAGTGAAAATCTCTATTTACATATTTGCAATTTAATATGAATTTTAACCTGTAAATTCAACATTTTATAAGAAGAGGAACTAATGTATTACCACACTACGTTCACTGTAGAACAACAATATTTTACTTTAATTTTCACTGATAAAAGTACAATTTATTAGCAAGGAGGATAATTAGTAACAGGCTTGTAATAAATATTGTCAAACTATTTTTTTAAATCAAGAATTTAAGGAATTCATATAGTTAATACCTTGTAGGATATCAAAACAAATGATCATGGTGGTCCATTACAGTTTTAAATTATATTCATAGCTTTGTAGAAAATGGTTACCAATTTTATATTCATGTATAATGTTTATTTTTATTCTATGAATCAGACTTGAGGCTTGTCTTTTTTCAGTAAGAAGAGTGTCAATTCTCAGCATCCAAAAATGTTCTGTTCCCAGCTCCTGTAAAATCTCCTGTTGTGCGTTTCATCCCGGCTGTAAAAATTTCATTGTCCCAAGATCACATCATGATTCAGAGATCAAGTTTGTCTTTGATGAAGTTGGGGCTTGATCAAGTAATTATATTATCAGGAGATGAACAGGAGCTGGAGAAGGGATTTGAGCTGGTGGCTGCTGTCTGTGCCAATGCAGATGATGCCAGCTGCCTCCCAGCCTGGCTGGCTCCTCGCTGTGCTCTGCCTCCACTGATGATGCTCCAGCTTCAGCAGCCAGCCAGGAACAGCCTGCCCTCAGCAGAACACAGACTTTGACAGGCATCTGTCAGATGGAGAGTGAAAATTCAAACAAACAGGGGCAGACCTAGGTCTGTAGGTGTGTATTTTACAAGGCTGTCTCTGATAATAGTTTACGTAATATTTAGCCACTTTCCTGAGCTAGTGCTCACTGGTCAGAGCGGTGAAGGACACCGTCCAGATCATCTCTGTAAGCTGAACTGTCTTGTTAAACTGCATCAGAAGAAAAATGGGAAGCTGTGGACATACTTTCTATTATATAATCCACTTCCTTCGTTTTGAGATCTTTTTCATTCCCCCGTCCCTCAGATAGATATGCTATACTTCCAAATTAATGCATTTTGACTACAGCTTCAGCCTTTTTCCACTTGTTTGTCTGCTGGGAATGTACACAGCAGATCAAGGTAAGGCAATAACAGGAAAGCATCTAAGCTTAGAAGCACAATAACCAGAGGCACTCTCACAGAGCAAGTGGTAAGGTCATGGAGAAGTCACAAGGAGGGCAGGACCTAAAAGAAAAAAGGACTGGAACAGGATATGTACACAGAAATAATGCTGATAACGTCTTTGTCTTGTGTTCAAAGCACTCTGGCCCCTAACAAACAAGAGCAGTGTGACTCGATGGGTAGGAAATAAAGGATGGAGGAGTAGCAGGTGGCTCTGGGCACCTGTAATTCCTGTCTAGCAGAAGTCAGGGTGGTGATGGAGGCTTGCTTACTCAGGTCAAAAGGATTCAGGATGCCAGCAGATGTGCAAGGGGTAGCACAATGCCTGAGAGCACTGGAGGAAACAGCTGAAGCAGCTGTTGGTGTTGCAGGAGCAGAGGACCAGGACGAGCACCTGGTGAGCATCAAGCCAGGAGAGGAGCCATCCCTGAAGCAAATTATACCAGTTAAACTGGCTCTTGTTCCCCATATTGGAAACCTTTAGTCAAGCAAATATCTTTCACTTAACTTTGTGAGTGAGTTTTACTTTATTTCTGTGTACTGAAGGTCTTACGAGGTCAACCAATAATAATTTGGGTTTTTAAGCTCTGCAACATGAAGTCAAGACTGACTAGGACATAAAAAAATGTGAAATATGTTGTTTTAGGTTAACCTCAGTAGGTAGCTCAGCCTCACACAGGCCCTGGCTCACTCCCCCACAGCAGCTGGGCAAGGGCACCAGAAGGGCAACAGTAAGAAAACTCATACACTGCTACATCAGCATAACAGACCCCAGATACATTCAGACTCCAGTGGAGTTTGCCTGTTATATACATCTTGTACAGCTCTCCCACTAAAAATGGGCTTTTTTGCTTTTGAAAATCATTAGGAAAACTTGTGGATTTTTTATCTTTAGGGCAATTGCAATGAGGTACTCCAAAAGAGAAAATAAATACTCAAACTACTACTTTTCAGCTTGTTTTGAGGAACCTAACAGCCAGCCAGAGCTGTGCTCTATAATTATGCTGTCCAAGATAGATGAACCTAAATAGTTTTTGTATAGATTTCTGAAAGATCAATATTGCTGCTTCTTTTTTAAGCCTCTCCTGTGACATAGATAGATACATAGCTAGAAAAGTTGTATATTTGGCTGCTGCAGATATGGGAGAATTTCTGACAGGTTCCCTAAATATACTGAAAGAAACAATTAGAGCTTTCATTATCTTCTCTGACATGGAAAATTTTAAGATGTTACCTATCAATGTAATGTACTGGTTTCTTCTATAAAAGTGGTCTAGCTTTTGGAGGAAAGAAGGTCTTCTAAATGTATAGCATTTGGATACCTAAGCTTGTAACTAATAATTTGAAGGGGTGTTGGTAATGATGGGTGATTTCCTTTCTCTTTCACAAACCCGAGGGACAACAGAAGTGAAGGTCATCATGGCTACTACCAAGACCTGCTTTTGTTTCCGAGTCCCGTTATGTATTTTCTTGGGATCTGAATTTTAACAACAAACTAAAATGCAGTTTGAATCCCACTGTTCTTTTTCCTTCATAGGGGGAATAGAGAACCAGAAACAATGTCAGGAAACCCTTGCATTTATTTTTAGACCTATTCGTTAACGGTTTTCCCTCCTCCCCTCCAGACAAACTCCTGCTGAAGCTGATGACTAAGGATTGCAAAACCTGCCTGTTTCTTGTGTGTTCTGCTCTTGGCTGATCTGAGGGCCTGGCGAAGTTCAACAGTTCAGTGAAGCAGACAGCAACCCCCTCCCCACAAGGCCAATGCACTGCCCACATGAAACTGTGATTGTGATTAAAACAGAAAAGTGGTAGTTGGAAAGAATCTAAATGCACATTTCCTCCTGTCACTGTGTGGTTTTTGCACTTACCAGATGGCAGTTTCATACTTGGTATGAATCCTCCTGTGTGCCCTGTGGGCAAAAAAGGCAGACCTGCATTTCTCCCTCTCTGCTCATCTCCTTGCTGGCTCCCTTGGGCGCAATCTGGCAGAAAATTTAGCTCCCAAAAAAGGCACAAAGACCTGAAAGAGCAGCTGTGGTCTGGTTGACTGTGTGGTTGCACAAGTGGCAATGCCAGTGCCAGCAGCAGGGTGGGAACAGGGATCCTGGGATGGTAGGATAACACTTGGTTGATGGTCATGCAGTCTTCAGGTAGCTTAAACAATTTGTGATATATAGTCAGGTAGGGAGGCTTAGGAGTTGTTAATGTGAGTTACTGTGAGGTCTGTAGCCCCACAGGAATTTAGGAGTAGATGCCAATTAAAGGATCAAAGAGCAAAGATCCAAATGCCAAAATTAGGTGGTGATATTTGCAACAGAGAATGATTAGAATAGTGAGGTGCTAATTTATGCAGCTGGAAGAGAACTTTAGAGAACTAACAGGTCTGGGTGAAGTAAAAATAATTAAAATTATATTTAATGAGAGAAGTAAGAAAGCAGGTTAGCACTGTTTGCTCTCTGAGGAAATGAGAAGGAAGATAAATGAGAGTGAATCAAGAAGATTAAGAAAAAGAAGTAGTTAATGGAGGAAAAATGAAAATCACTAATTTTTTCCTTTGTCTAATGGCATTATAGAAAGAAATAAGAAAAATATAATTGTGACATTAGGGGAATCTCATATTCCTTGATGATGAACCCATCTCATCTCCAACAGTATTTGATCGTCTGGATAGACATCAGTAGGTAAATCCTGTGTCAAAATTAATCAGTTTTAAAGGAAGCAAGATTAAAAAAAGCTGTTCTGTAGACGTTCATCTGTAGCTAAGGTAAAGTTTGCTTTTTCTGGCTGTATAGCACCATATTTCTGCCAGTATGTTGCAGTAAAGAATCTGGCTTATTCTTGCTCACAGAAAAGGACATAACAGTACATTGTACTGTATGATGAAACTACTGACTTGAGCATCTGTTGCAGTTAGGGAGGAATTTATTGATATATTAATATCAATGCCATATGGCTTATAGAGAGTTTCTTGCTCTTAAAATTCATGCTATTTATATAAGGCTGGTCAAATGTAACCAGCAAGTTCCTCCAATTGTGGAAGCATTACAATCTTTTGTGGGCACTGGGAGGGTGAGAGCCCTGAGACAATGCTGATGGCATGGAGGGAGGCAGTGCCAAAACTGGGGACAGAAAAAAAAGCTCTTGATTTCCTGACTACAGCATTTTGCATCAACCTAATATCTTTCTTGGAGAAAAAAAAAATGACACAAAGAAAACTGGAAGGTTTAAATAGCAGATGCAGTGTACTCTGCAAAATTAAAATTTATTAGCATGAGAAACCAGTGGGAAAAATGTCAGCAAGGTCCGAGTGCTCAGCTGTTTGCCTGGCATTTCTTGAAGGGGGAGAAATCCTTTGCAGACCCACAAAGGTGCCCCAGTAGCTACAGGCACCCTTCCACAGCTCATCCCTGTGTTCCCAATAACTCCCCCCACTCTGAATCCTTGTCTCTGAATACCATCTGAAGAAGGTACCTTGTTCATCAGATTTTCAGGCAGTGTCTGGCAATTGCTTGGCCACAGGTCGTGTAATTCAGTTATTGATGTGTGCACGTGATTGCTCAGTGCAAACCCTTAGATCCTGCATCCTGGTTTTTCTGGCAGGCTCAGTGCCTGTCCTTATCTCCTGGGCACCAGAAGGCTCTGCAGCGTCACAGGCTGCCAGATCTGCCTGCTAGCCTGTACAAGGACTCCTTGCTGTTGTATTCCTCAGGTCTCTCTGGAGGTGGCCTTCTCTCACTCTGGTGGCAGCAGTCCCACGTGCAGATGCCTCTCTTAGCTGTGTCCAATGTCTCCAGACTTTGGTGCTTCTAGGCAAACAACCTGCGTGGACCTGAAATGTGCTCAGCCACACTGGTCTCTTTGTCCATTAGGAAGCAGTGTGTGTGTGAGGAGGGAGGGTAATTAACATGGAACTCATAAGACACTTTCCTTGAGCTCTGAGTGTGTATTTACCTGGTGGTTTCCTGTCAGTGAGTTCTCTCATATCTCTTAGGGAGGACAGAGACCGCCGCAACATCCTCCTAGCCCTCTTAGCTTCAAAAGCATTATATAGAATTTATACTTTGCATGTTTTAAAACACAATTAAAGGTAAATTTGATCTGTCTATGTTCTGTCTAGAATTGCTGTTTGCCACAGAGTATTCTTATTAATGTATAATTGATATTAATTAACATAGGTTGCAAAGAACCAGAAAGGCTTTAATGGTGTTTAGGGAATTCTGGAGACACAGAACAATTGCAAAGAGAAATTTATTTTTGTCTTTCCTGATAAAATGATTTTTCAGGTGTGAACACATATTGTCACACAGAAATACAAGTTAACAACAAATATTGTGTTGTGGTTTAACCCCAGCCAGCGACTAAGCACCACACAGCCACTCACACACCTCTGCCCCTGGGTTGGGAGGTGTGAAAAGAAATTTAAACTTATGGGTTGAGATGAGAACAGTTTAATAATTGAAACAAAGTAAAACATAATGTTACTAATAACATAACTATAATTGTAACAGAAAAGAGGGAGAGAGAGGAATAAAACTTAAAAACAACAGGTGATGCGCAGTGCAATTCCTCACCACCCACTGACAAATGCCCAGCCTGTCCCTGAGCAGCAACCTGTGGTTCCTGGACAACTCCCTCAAGTTTATATACTGAGCACGATGGTTTGTGGCATGAAACATCTGTGTGGCCAGTTTGGATCAGGTGTCCTGGCTTTGCACTTTCCAGGCTTCTTGCACACTTGCTTGCTGGCAGAGTATGAAAAACTGAAAAATCCTGGATTTAGACTGAGTGCCACAAGCAACAACTAAATCATCAGTGTATTATTCTCTACTTAATTCAAAACACAGCACTGTACCAACTACTAAGAAGAAAATTAACTCCATCCCAGCCCTAATCAGGTATGCATATGTACACATAGGTGTGAAATTTATCAGAGATCTTAGAAGAGAACTCTACAGTGTAATTTCCTGTTTAGAAGATAACTAAGAGGTTATGAGTCATATAAATGAACAGAAATACTTTGAATTAAAAGAAATAAAACATTATCAAATTAGAATAAAATGTTTGTTAATTTCAGGCAAAATTTGAAGGAAAGATTAAACCATATTAGTACTATGAGTTTGGCTGTGTACAATTACATTATGATGTTGGCACATGGATGGATTTCTATAGTTTTAGCTGAGATTTTAAATTTGTATCTCCTCAATTTTAACCATACAGGAGTATTTATTCTTCCTTATAGCTCACAGCTGAATTTACCTTGCTAGGTTAAATAACCTAATATTTACTGTGTTCAGAAAATAGTTAGAGAGAGCTGACAGCTTGTGGATAAGATGGTTGTCTCTGGGTACAGTTCTAGAGCTGCTAAAGGTCCATGATGCTGTTAGTGATAAAGCAAAGACTTCTTGATTTTTAACATACGTGGGTTGCAACTACTATGCTGTTGTTGCATATGGGGCATTTGTTACAAAACTGAGCCAGTTTGACCTCAGTAATCAATCGTTTGCTGTGAGAGGCTCCATGCCTTGTTTGAAGCTGCTGGTGTGTCTCTCTGAGACAGGATGCTAGACTCAATAAAAACACAGAAACTGCCAGGTCAGTTCAGCCTGCAAACTTTGCAAAATACTATAGGACTATTTTTAACCAAGCCTCAGCACAACTCTCATGACTGCACCTATGATACTCTGTGACAAAAATTAGGCTTGATTGCAGTTTTTTTATCATGGTATAGTTTTTCATCTGCAATAGTAACTTTTTTCCAGTGTGAATGATGAACATAGAATAATGTTCACTTCCAGATAGGTTTGTTCAGTGAGAGAGACAGAGGGAGAGAGGTTGTGCTCCATTTGGCTCAACTGAAGTCATCCCATGAGCCCTCATGCCTTTCTTATGTCTTTTTTCATGTTCCCTCTGGTTCCCATAGAAAACCAGCAGAAACTAAACCATCTTTTTACAGAGTCTCTGGCTTCCATGCATAGCTCTTTCATGACCCTGCTGATGTATTTATTGGCCTTTGGAGATTAAGTGAGGCACAAATAGCACATATAGCTTTTGGAAGTGAATTCCTTTATTCTGGCTATGTCTGGACCAGAGTTTAAATAGTTGAGCTTGCACTAGTTTAACTTATTAATACTGGTATTAAAATCAGAACCTCTAATGTCATTGTACGGCTTGATTGGTTTAAAAACTCAAGAGGCTTGTTTTTAACTAACACTTTTATTGGTGCTCTTCTGAGCCTGTAGGTGCAAAAGCTTTGACTTTCATTGGGTTTCTTCTCTGCAAAGAGAGCTGGAAGTGTCCCTGTGCAGTGTCCTGAGGCCAGCAGCAGAGCTCCTGGGAGTAATGCCAAATATATGAGGCATAGAAAAAATAATGAATTGAAAATAGTACTAAGTAGGCCAATCTAATTAATACCTTTTAAACCCAGGAGTTTACAAAATGAAGGATGTAATTAGGAATAATGCAAGTCCCTTGAAATCCTGGCCTTGAGACACATGGACGTTATGTGGTGTAACTAGAAAACAGGATTGGGATCATTAATAATATTCCTAAAAGAAAAAGCAAGGCAGTGAATGGAAAAGGCTCAGGAGTCTGATGGTTGGAAGTGGAAATGCTTAATGGTCAGGACTCCTCAACTCCTGTGACTGTGCTCAGTGAGCTGTGCAAATTGAGTGTGACAGACAGTATGAGACAGAGTCTTGGGCCCCTCTTTTACTATTTAAGCTATGAACATTCAGCCTAAAAAAAAAAATACATGTCCCAGTTCACAGGGAATCTGTGGGCTGTGGGTTTTTCACCTGGAAGGTGAAATAGGTATTGCTGGTAGGAAGCTGTGCCATCATTTATATCTTCACTGTGATTTAATGGAGACAGAGATTCCTTCTTGGGATGCAGAGGCTCAGACTGTGAGTGCTTGAGTGGCAGTGAATTGAGATTTTCCTTTTGAGGGAGAAAGCCTGTTGGTAGGATAATTCAGAATGGAAATCACTGGTGTGATGATATTTTCTTTTTGACATAGCCTGCACTTGGGTTCAGTTTCCTTGAACTTGCACAGTAATAAGCCATGCCCAGGATAGCCTTTGGCTATCTCTGCTTCAGCATCCTCTGTATCTAGGATGCATGGGAAATACAAGAAAATCCAAATGACCATGAGCTTTTTCTTCTCTGTTAACTGTTGTCTTTTCCATACCAGATTGACTCAGTTCAAAGATCTTCTACCTCCTGGTCCAAAAGGAGAGATTTGCCATTAACCTTCCATGTGCAGTTGCTTGGCAACACAAGGTAAAGATTTAACAAAAGGACAAAGAAAAATTATTTAATTCCCAAGACAGCCTGAGCAGCTTTGGAGGTAGTTGCTGGTAGTAGTCTTTCTGTTGTTTGGCTTATGCTACAAAATTTTGCTCACAAAGCAGTGTGACACCTTCAGTTATCACCGATATGCTGAAAAATTCCTTGTTGCAGACACACATATGGCTGCAGAAAATAATGTTTCCTGGCTTGGCTCTTGCTGTCGGGGGAGGAGGTGTAAATAGAACAACAGAAAACTGCAGCGTGGTGGCATATGCTCCCCCTCACCTGGGAGCCCTGACAGCAGAGTCCCCTGCTCCTCTGGGCAGAGCAGTCCCCCAGGCATGTGTCTGCTGTGACCTTCGTGTCCCCTCTCCTCTCATCTCTGGCCGGGTGAACCACTGGGGGCTGATTCATGCACGTCTCCTTGCTGTCCCCAGCGCGGGTGACATGGCTCATTTTGTACCGCGGTGGCAATTGGCACTTCCACTCAGTGCTGGAATGAGATGAGTCCTCGCAAGGCGTGTAATGTATGCGCTCTCCGTGCCAAAGTGGAGCCTATCTCTTGTAAAATGGCTTTGATACATCGATAAATGGAGCTAGCTGACAAAAATTCCTTAACAATGAAGTATCATTTCAAAGCCAATATTTTTTTTGAGTGCTGAAGGTACAAGGAGCCCTAATGACTAACAGAGGATCGTTATGTATGCAGGTGAAAAAGAAAGATGACAAGGATTTTAAATCAATCTATCACATTATGCAGTTACCTGCCAGCAGTGAGTTTTTCACCCCTTTCATTTTCTGCTGCCAAATACCACATATTCAGGCTGGTAAGCAGAACATTTGGGGGCAGAATTTACATTAAAAATGAACCTTTTACATAAATTATGACCTCTTTTGTTTCCCTCCTGACTGATGCTCTTTAGCTGTCACATGCCCATTGTAGAGGGACTATTCTTTCCCTGATGCGTGCATGTAATTCTCATTAACATCAAGGCGACTTACAAGTACTCATTTGGGAAAGACAGAACCCAAAGTGCCTCTAAATGCTTATGACAGGGGTGCCCAGATTGCCAGGTCCTGCAAGCAACAATCCAACATGTTCATCTGGCTGAGAGCCCTTCCTTCCCCAGTGACTCTCAGCCATCCTGCAAGTCCCACTGCCCCAACCCAGATGTCCCCCCAGACAATCCCCCTCTGCTTCCCTCAACTCCCCCCAACAACCTGAATCTTTCACTGCCTCCTCCAAACTCCCACATCTCCAAACAGCCTGGACCATCAACCCTTGCTGCTGCTAGCCCACCCTCTCTGCTGTGTGTCCCTGCTGGTCCCTGCTTGGTCCAGCAGCAGCACTGACAGAGGGTAGGCAGTACCAGGCAGCAGCAGCAGCAGCAGGCACAGGCAGCAGCAGCACCTCCAGCACCTGCAATGCCACAAGCTGCTCCCTCCGAGCGCCACATGGCACAGGTGTGTTCTGCAATCTGCTGGCTCCTTGCACAGCATGGAGCTTCTCGAGCTGGAAGCTGGAGACAGACAAGCACGTGTGAATCATCCCTCCTGCCTCCAACAGGCCTCCATGAACAAAGTGGCCTTCTTACTTGCCACACACATCTCCCATCCTCTAGTGTGACCTGCTGTTCTCCCCAGGTCTAGCACATGTGGTGTAAGAAAATGAGAGCATGCTGGGAGTGATGGTAATCCAAACTGTGTGTGGATCACACACCCTGCATTGTGGTCACCAGGTGCTGGGGCTATAAAGTGAAGGTGCCACTGTGGGAGGTTACCTCTGAAAGTGAGGAGCTATTTACACTTTGAGAAACACTTTCAGCTTCACACCCAGCTGACATGATCCCCATGTTAGGCACAGGCAAGGAATTTGTCTGCCTGCTGTTTCTCTTATTCCCAGATCCTCTTGCAGCCTTAGTCCTGCCACAGAAGGTGTGAGACCAAAACTGAGTCTCCTGCAGACTGGTGGGATTGGTAGATGGGGTAGAGGAAAAACTGCACAGCTATTCCAAGGGGAAAGGGAAGGGGAAGGGCAAGGGCAAGGGCAAGGGCAAGGGCAAGGGCAAGGGCAAGGGGAAAGGGAAGATGACTGATGGAAGTTTGATAGGACTTGTGTTTAATGCCTGTAACTTGTCTCAGTTGGTAAAAGAACACTGAGACCTAGGTTCTCATTTGAATAGGGCTATCATTTCCTCTTCTGTAATACCTCCTTCCATCAGTGTAAAATAAAAACCAGTCCAAGTAATACCCTAACTGATGTAGGGGAGCTCAGATAATAAAAACACTTCTGTATCACTGATTTTTAAGGGCAGTCAGCCCCTGTTCCAGCCTTTGAAGAAGCTTAAGATTAATCACAACAATAAAGTAACTCACAAAATAACAAGATATCTACAACATTAGACAGAGAGGAAAGAACAGCCTCATGGAGGAAAATTCCCTGCTAGTGGCATTGGCATCATTTAAAAAGTAGAAGTCATGAAAGAGAGAAGTATGGCAAAACTGCAGATATGAATCATAGTTTCACCTTCAGGAAGAAGTAGCTCTGTGCAGAGGAGAGGAGAGAGCGAGCTGCTCCCTGGATCGCCTGTTCGAGTGCTGATGCCGTGGTGATTCTTAAAATCATGGGGATATTGGGCACTTGAGGTTTAGATGAGTTTAGAAAGTATTTTTTAATCTCCAGAATTTGCTCATTATGAAGCCTTGTGGATCTATCCTAAATTAAAACAACATAACAAAACATGCCTCTGGTTATTTTATAATTCTCTACAAAGATGAATCTGGGGATGTGTAAGTTTGAGTTAGACATTTGCCTCCTGCCAAGTAAGCGAATGAATTTAGTTTCATAATATGTTGCAGTCAAGTAAGTTCAACAGGCCTAACAATGCGCATTGTGATATTTAATTATGCAGATATTTTCAGTAAGAAATGTAGCTCTTTTCATGCCCCTCCCCCCCACCTTAATATCTTCTTTATTACTAATGTTATTTGGCAAAAAGTCTTCTTTTTATCGGCAGAATGGGTGCGCAAACCGAGAAGGGCAAAATGCTCTTTTCAGAGAGTGAAACTGGCAAGTGCTTAACAGATCATAGTTGTATTATGTGGCAGGGCTTTCAGGCTGGTAAACATGTGCAATTCTCAGTATTTGCTTTCATGTGGGGAGGGGGTGTAGTCTCAGTATTTCACATATGTCACCTCAGGGGAAACAGAGCCATCATACTGGTACAGACTAGGTGTACTGGTGTCTGTGCTGAGACGAGTCTGTTTTTCAGTAGTTCTAAAACATAACGAATCTCATTGACTCTAAAAGTTCAAGTATCTTTCAAGAGTTGCTTCCTATGTCTGAAGGAGGGACTAAAACATGAGCTATAGAAGTTAGGTGTGAGAGAGGATCAAGGCTGGGGGAGTGGTGAATAATGCATATATTGACATTTCAACCCTCAAGGAACCAAGAAGCCTTGATTCAGGGGTGGCTGCTTGAACACGAGGGGTTAATCTTCTACCCAGACAGACACCTGAGCACTGAGAGCTGAATTGCCATGTGGAGGTGCCCATCTCTACTCACAGAAGGAAGTTAGATGGCTGGTTTAGGCCTCACTTTGAATGACTAGAGAGCATGAAGATGAATCCCACTGCTGCAACTCTGCGCTTGATGTCTTTTATTGGTGTTTTGCAGGAGGATGTTAACTCACTCCTTCAAGTTTCCTGCTTCCATGTCCCTTTCTTTGCTTCTTTCCACCCTTGTCCTTTCCTCTTCCTCATGATATGCCTGAGCAACTATTTGGCTAGAGACAGGAAATCATGGAATAAATCATAGAATCGTGGAATAGGGTCATAGAATATCCTGAGTTGAAAGGTTGCAATATCAGGTTTTAAAATTTGTTGTGTGAAGTGGAAAAAAATGAGACATCCATTTTGTGTTGCTTTGGGTTTTTTTTGGTGACTGACTGATAGGCTGGTGACTATATTTACCTACAGGATTCAGAGCCCTTTGTGCCCTAAGATCAACTGAACTGTGACCTTGGATTGTACTGGGTTCCTCTCCACTTCTAGGAAATCTACCATCTATGGACAATTAACATAAGAGTTTTAATAGCAGGAGTTTTGTAACTTCCTTGTTACAACCCTGCCTCCAAGAAATCTACTCCTCTGAAAGCCTTTGTGTTTAACTAGATAGGATTTTCAGAGATGAGTAAAATGAAGCTGCGAAATACTGCCTACCGTCAATAGATTTGGGATTTTGGGTTCCCCCACTCTGTGACTTTGGGTGGGAAATCTCTGTCCTCTTTGTTTGTGACATTATGAAGTCACTGCACCTTGTATAAACTTGTCCAGTATGATTTTGAAGTGATAACTTGGGTTTTGCTAACAGGACAGATGGTGCCTTTCTGAACTAATTTTAGTTGTCTGTGCTGAGTTCCATGTTGTGGCTACAGCATCACACTCAGTGTGGGTCAGAGTGTGAACGCAACTGCCTTCCTCAGACCATTGAACATGTAAATGGTGTAATGCTTTAGATTTAAATAGTAGCTTTATGTTACATCCCTTTTATGCAGACTTTCTATATTCTAGGACTGCCTTTATATGTGCTCAGATGCAAGGGGAGAATCACTGCAGCAGTTCAATGGGAAAAGGCAACGGTAATGTCTGGAGCAAGAAGGAAAGAACTATATCCAATTGAATCCAGACAGGTGGACTTGTGCCAAGCTAGAACTCAATTAAAACACTGGGATTAAATCCACTTTTCTAGTAGCACCCTCTTTAATTAAGTGCTGAAGGCAGTAATATGACTAAGCTGTGTATCTTCTTGTTAGCCTTTCAGTGCAAAATCTTCGGAAAAGAGACAGATGAACCTGAATGTTGAATAGTTAGAAAAACTGGACAATTTGCCACAGCCAAATGCTCTGTTTTCTGAAAAGACAACAGTGTTGGTGACAGCTGCTTCTATTTCACAAGCTAAAGAAAACAATAGAAACCATTGTCTCTACAGAGATGAAGACATATGTTAGGAAACTGCAGTTACACTCATTGCTTAATGAACTATTTCTCTTCATTTATATTTAATTATTCTATCCATGTAGAATCTAGGGTCACACATAAAATATATAGTATTTTTACTACTCCTCAGTAACTCTTTCAATATTCTCGAGCTTGTGTTCAAGCAGGTTTCAAAGCAAGCTTTAAAAATCTTCTCACATTGCCAAATTCCTGCTTCAGGGGATCATTTCATCTTGATTGGCTGACAAGATATGTTTTTATTCACTACATGGGGGTAGTTTGTTTTAAAGGTCTAAAAATATCCATGGTCTTTGGAATAGTAATTCTCAGAGCTGGACCTGCATTGCTCTTCAGTGTTTGGAAAAGAGTGAAGTCTTTGCAGTCAAATGATAATGATTTATTGGAAGGTGGAACTCAAGCTTCTAAGATCTGAACTATGGTGCAAATAGAGTTCAATTACTCTAGAGATGAGATGGAATTTAAAAAGACAAATCCTGTCACTACCAATGGCCATCAAATAGATTTTACAGTCATATAGTTTTGTTGTGTGTGGAATATTGAGATGATGCCAAACCTTACAGATATATTTAAAGTATTCTTGCTGATGCACACGATGGCCACCAGATTCTTGGGTCAAAAATCTTGGATAGATCCATGTTAACGTCCATGTTAATCAACCTCCTCTGTGTTTATCCTCTCCAGTGAAATAAAGAGCAGAAGAGTTTAAAAAAATCTGAAAAACTGCTGAATGATTGTGATATGCTTGCCAGTAGCAAACAGACCAGCAAGTTCTCAAGACATTGGCTTGCACTGAATAGTAATTTACAGCAGGAGTTGAGCACTGGAACTGATTTGGGGGAGAGATTTAAACAAGACTTGTCCTGTAAAGTTTCTTTTCTATTGAGAGAAATAAGCTCTCACAAACTCTAATTCAGAACAGCTAAATTGGATGTTTAATGAGTTCTGTGAGTTATGTGCCTAAAGTGAACCCATATCTGCTGCAGTCGTGCACCTAACAGCATGTCTGTGGAGCAGAAATTATTTCAACTGCTTGAGGAATGAAGAGATACTAACCTTAGAGAATGATGTAAAAAGTGGCTTTGTATATTTGTTAGCAATCGGAGTTGTTTGAAACTTGCCATCTGGGGGCTTCTTACATTCTGAATGTACATTACAAACTTACAGATCCTGGTTTTCATACAGTAAAGTCAACAAATATACTGCATTGAATGTAAAAATAGATTCAGTGCTAGGAGATATAGCTAAGCTGTTATAAAAGGCTGAAAGCGTGATCTGTGCAAACAGTTATAATGATTATTTCATATTTGAAAGCCTGTGTGAATTGCTAATGACCAGTCTTCTCTGCTTCTCCAATTGGTTAGCATTAACTTTGCATATTCAATTTCTTCTACAGTCTTTTTTACTATGGCACTTACTACTTCTCTGCTAGTAGTCCTCTAAGACACTGACATTATTTTTCAGCTGGCAAGAGTGAACAGTAGCCCTGAACATTTTTCCAAAAAAGCTCCATCTGACTTTCTGTGCTGTTTTACTTGAGTAAGACCTGTCGAACTGGGTCTGGCAGCACCATTAGCAGGAAGAGCAGTGACATTTTGATTGCTCTGTACTTTCTCCAGCTTCAACATAGCTCAGCAGATTTGGGGATGTCTGATTACTCTGATTTAAAGGGCTTGGAAATGACTAGCCATTCTCTATTTCTCTATCATCTGTGCATTTTGCTTGCACAATATCTTCCAGACTTTTGATAACATATGCACCTACGAGATCACAGATGTCTCCTGTACACACTCATATCTGTTTTAGAACATGCATCGACCTAAGACAATAATCATAAAAGAATAAAGGTGTGTTTTCTAGAATGATTGAAGAGAGACTCAGAAAACCTTTATCTTCATTCTGCACAGTGAGGATGGAGAAACAGAAACTGTGCTTGGAGGTGACTATAATATGAACCATAGAGATTTGTGAGTATATTGAAAAGTAACATGAAAATAATATGAATGCCTCTGTTTCTTTAGTGTTGCAAGCACCAAAACATCAGAACAAGCTTCTTCGATATGGTGATTTATATGGCATCTACCAGGACCTGTCCTGTTTGCCCACATAAATGCGAAAAGAAAGAAGACATGTCATGGCCCTGTTGTTAAAATGTATATTCAGGTAAGAAATACAATTTTTCCTAATAAGAAACAATCAGAAAAGAACTCAAGGTTTGCTGCAAGCACAGTGGTGTCAATAATAATAACTGTAATAATTCTTAGTAACACTTCTGCTGATAGTTTCTTCCAGCTCATTTCAGGGTTCTGTCAGGTTTCATTAATATACTCACTAAGCCTTCTTCTGTATTAAAAGCAGACTATGATTTTGGGTCATCCTTCATGCTGCCTGTCATGGACGTAAGTATGCTTGTTGCTGAAAAAAACACTTAACAAACCACCTAAAGTAATGGTTAGAAATGTGTGTGAAGTTATAAAATAAAGCTGTAAGTTTCAGAAGTTTGAGACTTCCTGGCGAGAATTAAGAGCTGCACTTCTGAAATAGATGCTTTTTATTCACAGTCACAAGAGAATAAAACTGTAGGTAGAGCAAATCTCTAAGAAGAAAACTCTCAGCTTTATGTGAAGTTACACACATAGATCAGAACAAAACCAAAACACAAAAAGAAGCGAGAAAATGAATAGATGATTGTGAGGTAGGTGACTATGGGTCTGAACTGCAGCACTGTAGGAAACACTATAATTATCTTGTAGAGCCAGATCAAAACCAATTTAAGAAGCAAATTTAGCAGGCCTATAAAAAACCAGGTTGAATTCTTAGTTCTAGACTCTGAATAAAGACATGACTAGACCCAAGGCTACCTAAGTATGAGGGTAGGATAAAGCTTCTTCAAGGCATATCATAAATCTGGAGGTAGCAGTGGCTGACAATGGGATGAAGGATCCAGTGCTCTATCCACCTTCAAACTACATATTTGCATCCCCTACCGAACCTGAGCCAGTGCCTTTTGAGACTCCTGCTATAGCCTAAGTGGTGAAATTTTGCTTCTGCTTGCTGACTAGCAGGTGGACAATGCTTCTGGAGGTCAAAACAAACTATGGTAAAAATCAGTTAAAGCAGTTAAGATCCTTGTCCTTGGTAAAACCAAACAAAGCCACAACTAGTTTGCACATAATTAGAAATGATTAGGAGGTTTTTTTTTTCATTTCATTTTATCTATCTAAAATATAGGTCCTTAAATCCAAACTATTAATTTCAGCTACTGTACAGACAAGAGAAACTGGGGCTGTAAAAGGAAAATTCACCCCATCAGGCAGGTGTTTGAAACAGTGAATGTAACTCACACTTTGGAGATGATGCCCCACATAGCCAGTGATAGACAAGTTGGATGCTACTCTTGAAGACTAATTGACCACATTTTTCTTAGCATCCCATGCTTTTGATAGATTGATCCTAAAATCCAGGAACTGCTCTGGAAAATACAAGAGACAGAGCTAGCAATAAAAGTACTTGACAAAGACACTGGGTTCAGAACCATCTGTGGTCACAGCAGCCATTACAGCTCCTGTCTGTGAGGTTGGAAAGTACATTTTCCATATCTTTTAATGTTGTTTAGCTTTACAGGACAATGAATTGTAATCCTGTAGGGACTATCACAATATAAACATTAAATACAGATTCATTTATCTCAAAGAATATTATATGCACAAAAGAGTAGAGCAAAATATTTGCCAAATATTAAAGACTTTCTCAAATCTGAGTTAGGAAGTGAACTAAAAGAGCAGAGAAAACAGCCTGAAAATACTTCTGCTTGTAGAGAAGCTCTTTGCATTTCTAAATGCGTTACACTATCAGAAGGAATCCACAAGCCTGACTAAAACCTTCAGACATTAAATAACTGCACACACCTTTACTTTTAGGCAAACGCTCCATTCTAGAGCTTCTAGCACTCCTTCACTTTCTGACGTAGAACCACGGCTGCATCTCAGCAGATATGTACATACCTGTGCTTTCCATATTTAATACATGAACAATGTGACATTGGTCAAAATGTATATATTATTAATCAGCAGCAGCTCTGAAGAAAGCTGGCAACAAGGTTGAAAGCTCTATTGCCACCGATGTCTAATGAAGTGACTTTAGCAAGTATGTGCCCATATGAAACCACAAAGGTCAGGCTTGTGTTGATCTGTACACTGTATTTGAAACCCAGAAGAAACAGCAATCTATATTAAAGTTCACAGCCTGTGTGAAATGAGACCTGATTAAAATTATACAAGTTGTTAGCTCTGAATTGGTTCTTCATGTGAAAAGAACAAAACTCACCACACATAACTGGTCAGTATAAAAAGCAGTGAAATCTCCTCGTGCATTTAAAGCATTGTAATAAAATGCATGGTTCAGTTATAATGTGGGGTCAGTAATGCAAGGAGCAAGAAGTATAGCGTTAAATTAAAGAAAATGAGAGATCTGACTGACTATCAGTTTAGCACTATTACTCATGATGAGAAGTAAAATGAAGTTCATGACCCCATCTACTCTGCCTCTACTCTCTGCTCCTTCGCGTCCTTCATCAGGAGGCACTTCCTCAAGGATATTCATAAATCCATGGTTTTCTCCAATGAATTGGCAGGCACACATTCTAACTCTTCTAACCACCATACTTCTGTAAACAGAGAAAGAAAAGCTGCTACTCTGAGCCAAGTTACTACATCCAGTTGTGAGATGTTTGGTATTTTTTTCTTAAACCATATGGTGACATCCTCACAGCATTTTTTCAGTTTGTCTATCTTGTGCTGCATACAGTACACAGCACAGAAGAACCATATAGTCCTCATATTAAGTTATAATGATTATTATAATGCATATAACCTATTTATTACCCATAGTAATAAGCTGGTAATGGTTTATTTCACTTGGAGAGCAACCTGATCTTTTCCAGAAAGCAGCTACGATTTAGGTTTTCATAAGCAGGACAACTAACAGGATCTTTGGTAAGACACTTACCCTATCGAGAAATCCATCTTTTGCAATAATGGCTATTAAGAGCCATAAACTAATTGTAGATAATGGCCTCCCATTCAGCAGCAGTAATTCAGCCACTTTATCAAGATATATGGCTTTAAGTTGACCACTTTAAAACCTCAGTATGCATGGAGAAAAGGGTATAGATTGTGAAAAGACTTGTTAAAAGTAGCAAAGATGATCCTTAGTCACCTAGAGACTATGGCAATGAAATAAGAGTCTGGATTTCAGGTGAACTTTCAGTGACCTTCTCTTGCAAACAAGATAGTGATGCAAAACAACCATCAAGCCCAGAGAGGCTCCGTCAGTGGAGCAGCATCAGCTGAGAGAATGGGAGATCTGGTCCCACACTGGGCTTCCCAAGCTGGTAAATGGGAGCTGGGGTGCCCTGCACCATACAAGACAGAGCCTGGGGAAATGTGGCTTAATTGGCAGCCTTCATCTTAAGAAGAAGAAAGGCCAAAGAAATGCTAGAGGAAGATAATGTAGTGTAGGGCATGAAAAATGCATTTGAAATGCAGGTTATGAGTACAAAGTGGTATCACTTCCTGCATATAACTGTTTGGAGAACATGCAAAAGTCTTGGTGTTGAGGGCCAGTGATCTTTCACATGAAGACTCATGGTACCAACTTCTCCTTGCCTCAGTCTCAGAGATGCATGGTTGTGAGGAGAGGGTCCAAAGTGACACAGGGTCCCCAGGCACTTGCAAAGGAGAGCTGCTTTATTCCAAAAACTTGGCCTTTTAATGCAATTAGCTGGTTATCAGTTACATAGTTTTAAATCATAACAAACATAATTCAACCAACCACCATACCTGACGATGTGAACACATGATGGTTACATAACCTGTTTTTCTACCTCTGATTCAGCTGAGTCACTTTCCCATAGTCCTTTCCTGCTTAGCTGAAGTAACAGGCCTGAGCCATGATTTTACAAGGCCTTCCCTTTGTAAGGTTTTACCTGGATGCAACACATGGTAACTCTAGAATATTGATTAGTCCATGCAAGCTATAGGTAGGACTAAGTTGTAGTTCAGTTAATTCCTTGTTTTGCTTCCCGTCTTCTGAAGACTGATTAAAAGAGAAACGAATTGAACCAAGAATAAGAAGGTCCTTTCTGTTTTACTCTTAACACTAAGTATTTTCCTGCTTTTCTTCCATTTTGTCAGCTGTGCTCTGGATAAAACCAGTACTACTGGTTTGCCTACTTTGATATTCCTGTGTTCTCATCACTTTGCAGACTTGTTAACTCTTTCCAGATGTTACAGGTTAATTTTCAGAAGGTTCTAGTGGCTGTCTCCTTAGTGCTTCACAGACATCTCAAATAACTACCTTCAACCAGTCTGGTGACTTTTCTCTTCACTCCACAAAAACACATTTTAAAATAGAAAGAAATTTGTATTTCTTTACATATTCAATGGATTTTTTTCAGTCGACTAAATAGAAGTTGATAGAGCTATCTTTCTTTTGTGTTTTTTCTTTTGTTTTCCTTGATGATAGAGCCATGAGAAACATAGATTAGCAGGCTAAAAGTAGAGAAAGATGAAACACTGTGGTCTACTTAGTAGTCTCAAAAGGCAAAATGAGAATGACCCACTGACCCACTCTGGTATGCTCACAGTTATAAAGCTAGTAAGTAAATATTTAGTAGGAATATTGATATCAATATTTAATTACTGCAAAGATATCAGGCATGATGTTGAAAGCATTGAGGTTCCCTGAAAGGTAGATTATTTATTAAAGATGTTGTCTGAGTCTCTGACATGGAGTATACATCTGTGGCAGGGATGTGGAAGAGGAGGTGTTGGACAAAGTGGGCTCTTCTCTCTTCTGACACATGCTATGTGTGGCATCGGGTGGCTTATTTCATGCAATTCATTCCTTAGTAATGCATAGGGAAATGTTATAGAAGTATTTGAGCAGTGAAGGAAGCATAATTGCACTACAGAAAAATATATTAATAGTAGAAGACCACACAAGCCAGTAGTGCAGCCCAGGCAATTTAGTTTGAAACAAGTGGCATAAAACATGTTGCAGAGGAAAGGGAATAAAGGTGAAAATATTTCAAGATGAAAATGATGCATGAAGAATGCCAGTCTTACAGCGCTGAGATCCTACCTGGATCTTCAAAGCCACATCCACACCCATTTCCTCTCTGTTTAGTAATCCACCATTTAGGTTCAGCTAACAGGTGAGTTGGTACCCCCACTCCCTTCTTCCATACCTGTAGATTTAAAAAGTGCCTGGCAGATGCCAGAGACATTTTTATATTGCAGATATATTTTTTTTAGTATTGTGAAGTTGGTTTTTTAATTCTGTCAGGGAAAATGAAGTAATTGAAATGAAGGGAGTTTCTTGGTAATTCTCTTAGCAGGTCCTGTCACTGGAAGTGCTTGTTTCCCCAGGCAAGCCCTTTATCCTCCAGACTCTCAACTTCGAATCCCTCAGTCTTTCTCATGGCAGCACCTACCAAACCCTGCCAAACCTTGTCCTTACCTTCTACCCTTGAGGGAAACACCTGACCTCTCTCTCTGGTACCAACAGTGCTCTAGTAAGACAGCAATTCCTTTTTCAAATCAGACCCACCTCACCCATTATAGAAACACAACTATCTGTAATAAAATACAGTGCATGGTGCACAGTGATGCAGTACGATGACAGGGACATGAATCACATATCTGAGACATGAGTAAAAACAATGTAAATTTAAATAGGAGAATATGATTATTGAAAATGGAATTAGGTTTGGACACATGATAAGACTCCATCCATCTGTGAAAAATGCCAGAAGATTTTTTAATGAGATTTTCGGTTATAAACGTTGAGACACCATCAGTCCTGAGGTGATAAGATTAGAGCTTGATTGTGTGTAGCTATGAGAATGGAAATGTATATAGAGAACTGACCTACTGTGGAAAAGCAATTAGGGACTACCGGCGGACTAATCAGCAAATAAAACGGCTATACAACATATCCCATGGCAAAAAAAAAAAAATTAGACATACTCTGTTATAATTTAACCGACACTTGTAGATAAAATTGTAGTTATGGGTGACTTGAGGCATAAAATGATATAAAATAGGAAATTAAAACTCTAATAAATTAATGTTGCTTGAACCAATATGCTGTTAGGCATAATGCATTGCAAAGGACAGGACAATTAAGGAATGGAAAGGGAATTACTTCTGGGATGTAATGTCCAGATGCTACAATCTGAAAATCCAACCCAACTTTGACATTGGACTTTGGCAAAGCGGCTTAAAAGAATTGACTTGGGAAGGGACTAATTGTGCATATGAAAAGACTTGCGAGGGTCAAAATTGTGGCTGTATTAGCTTGCACCCGTCAGGTCTTCATATGCCTCATAAAAGGTAGGTTCTGAGGCTGGAGGAGCTTCATCTCCACCAGGACTGGAGCTTCGCTCCAGAGGGCAGGTTGGCACAGGTGGGCACTGCTGTCATTTCCATGCTGCTCACGAGCCTCAGCCAAACTTACGCCAGCAGCCCCACCCTTTCCTCTGCATCTGCCTTTTGCTGTGCAACTTTGTGTCCTGCCAAAAGGAAAGGAAATGGGACTGGCTACATGGCTACTGGAGGTGGGATGGTACATTTGATTGGTGAAATAATAAAGGGGTTTGCTTTCACTACCTGCCAAAGACCCTTCTTACAGACCATGACCCTCATAGCTGTGCACTTCTGGCACTGTTTGTCTGTAGCTGACCCATCTGTTATTTTCATCTGCTCTTTTTCTTCAAGTTTACAAGTTATATCCTGAAAAGTAATTCAGATTGCATTGCACCATTTTTGTTCTTGCTTTATGCAGCTTATTCAGTGTGGAAAACTGAAGGTTTAGTGCCGAGAACTTGTTAGCTTCTAGGCAAATTAATTTTGGCTGAATGAAAGAGAATTTTCTTAACTTTAAATACTTGTCTCTCTTTCCTGAACTACATCCTCAACAGATTCACTTTATAGATTTCTCTTTTTCATGGATCAATTCCATTGCCATTAATTCTCCCTTGAAGAGCCCCATGTCTGGTTATCACAGAAGCAAACAGAGTGCAATGAAGTACATCTCTAAGGAATTTGGGTATAGTGGTTCTATGGACAGCAACTTTCACAACTACCTTTTGGGAGCAGTCCCTACTCTGAGTAGGGATTTTGCTCAGGTGCTTGCTGGAGTTCCATCTCCTATTTTAAGCAGGTACACACAACACTGCTCTCTTGAGGAGACAAGATTCAACACATTCTTTTCAAGTGTTAACAATGATCAAGTATATGGTAATAAGTACAGTATTTTTCCCAGGAGTAGTTAAGTAGCTGAAGTAAAATGTTTATACTCCACCTAATGACATACTGACAGTCTGTACTTTGTTCATGTGTGCAATGTAAAGAAAAGGTTTGTCAAACTTTAATGTGCAGAGTGCTGAGTATTAAAAGGAAACAAAATAGGTAAGTATTGCATAAAGCAGGAAATGTTAAATTACAGCTTCTGATCTGGATGCAAGCTTCATCAAAGTCTCTCTGCACATGACCATGTGTTCCACAGTTAAGTTTGGCACCCAGCTGATGCCAAACCAGGCCCAATAGGCTACCCTGACTGCATTTGCTCCATCATCAACTTGTGCTCTGCCTCAGGAAATTTGGCCAGGGTTGAGTAAGTCCTGCTGACTCCCCTGGAAATTTGCAGGGAGCTTATCGGTGCAAACCTTGCCACAGGAGCAGAGCTTTAGTGGAGTAACACATCAAAAATGGGCAGTACTTGGCAGTAAATCTCACCCAAGGGGGGTGTAACACCTGCACAGGGTGTTACATTGGGCGGCTCATGGCAAGGGGCAGTGGTGGCAAATTTGTCCTCTTAAATCCCAGCTGTTTGGCTAAAAAGCAGGTTATGGGAGTGTATTCCAGCAGGGAAAGAGAATGAGTCAGGCAAAGAGGAATACCTCTATCCTAAACAATGAACAAACCCACCAAGTTATCTGTTGGAGCTGCCTACTAACAAATATAATTGTGATTGAAACACTGTGCTTGTTGTAACATGCTAAATAAAACCATACATTTAATAATACCAATCCATTTTAGTATAATAAAATACATCAGCTATGGGATATTTTATGAAAATGTTTAATTCAACTGTTTCTTTGGAATGTAGTAGTCATAGTTTGGAAATTTAAATTACAGTTCAGTTCTATGTGTTTTTTTTATGCTACTCAGTGTCTGAGAATACAAATGTCATTTAAAGTTAAGGCTTCGCTGTTCATTTTGAAACAACAATTTACAAGTGTCATATTGTCATAGAAAATAAAAATTTCTGTAAAAAAAATTTGCACAAAGTTTTATGATGGTACAAAACATGAAGCAATAATATACCAGTAAAATGAAATCATTTTACTACAGAAGATTTTTATAGTTTTTCAATAAAGAAAAAAATATGTTATTTTACACTTTAAAAATTATGAAACAATCTAAAACAATATAAACTGAACATTTTGTAACACTGCCTTTACAAATTAATAACTTTATAAACATATACTTTTTTTAAATATATTTATCAGTGCAAGATACTTTTCAATGTAAAGTTGCAGTATCATTTTTCCTTTATTGAAGGGTAACTTTAATTCTATTACCTTCAGAGAAATCAAATCTTCAGTGCTAGATCCTCATTATCATAGTAATGTCTGAAGACCACAAAAGAGATAATTTTTTTTTATGTTCACTATTCTCAGAATGGTAAAAGAAGGAAAAAACCCACCAACTACCAGCTTTTCTGTTCAAATAGATCAAGACCCAGAGCTGGTCTGGAATCTATTGAAATCAGTGGGAATATTTCAAAAAGTTTTGGGCTTGGGCTCCCCAATGGGATTTTTCTCTTCAAGGCAATATAAGCATATAACTCTTAGTCAAGTTAGTGGACTAGAAGTTTTTCAGCTAAGGAGAATAGACCCTTAATTCCTGACTCACACAGTGGTGGTGTGCTGAAAATAGTTTTGAAAAATCCTTTTCTTCTTTGGGTTAATTAACTAGCTGCTGCAATGCCATTATGGTCAAATTACAATGTTAGAAACCAATGAAAATTCTACCTCTGACAACATGAGCCTGTCGCTTGGGTCATCTCATGGACTAAATTTTAGGCAAAACTTTCAGGCCTTAAGTGCACCATCTCAACTTTTGGAGGATCCAAGGTTGAGAGGCTGGGGAGGTAGCTTTTCAATCAGTCTAAGGTTTGATGACCTGAAGTGGGTGTTTGGGTTTTCCTGATAGTCATTGGCTTTAGGACCTCTCTGAAGTAACAACTGTGCATGTTTTTTTTCTGTTGGGTCTTCCTTTAAAATATTTTCAACTTCAAACCTCATTTTCATCTACTGTCTCCCTCCTTTTTCTTCAGTTTCTGAGTTACTAGTGGATTTTCTACATATTTTCCCATTTTATAGTTCACACTACTGAAATTATACACTTCAAAACATTTGGTGTATAAATAGGGGTGGATTCTTTTGCTCCAAGTAATTCAAGGCTGAATTAGCCCTTCTTTAATCCTAATCCTGGACAGGATATTTCATTGCTCTTCTACAAAAGCAATTTTGGAAAAGACTAACTCAGAAAGTCCCAATCACTTCCCTGACTCTACTCAGGAAATTCAATGAGGAAAAACATGAGTTCAGCACTTGGTAGGATGTTCCTTTCCCCATGTTTGCACTGATTTTCTCTGCTGGTTGGTGGATATCCAGGGGAGGGTTGAAGGTGCCCCCCCAGTTATGGCTGTGCTGTGTGCAGGTCACTGCAGAAACCCAGGGGCTGCCCTTGCACCTGCTGGAGGGCAGTGACCCCTCTGCTCCCTCACTGCCTTGTATGGACCCCTGTGGGAAACATGCTCTTGTTTCTTTTTACCCTGTTGGACCAGCTGCATAGGCTGTTGAATATTATTTGACTAATAGTATTTGCCCTAAAATATTAAAAAAATTGCCACATCATTGTCAAGCACATTTTTCTGACAGCTTAGAGTACTCAGTTCACTGCACTGGTCACTGCCTGCCCTTGTGGTCAAACAGAAACCTCCTGGTATGAAATGCCAATTGGATATAACATGATGGTAAGAACATACTCTACATATATTGTGGGATTTCATTCTGCCCTCAGTACACACTCATCAGCCCAATTAGCACTGATTAGCATGAAAATACATGGTTACTGAGAGAACAGAACTCCGAGTTCAGGTAGGGGCAAGAGGAGGAAAGTTTCTCATTTTAAAGGCAATCTTTTCTGTAAGGGAAGCATTTTCCCCAGCGTAATTATCAGGCAAGCTGTTCAGGATAAAAGACATGTTTCATGACATCAGGAAAAAAGATACTGTCACTTTATGCTGTTAAGAAGAAACCCAAAGTTCGACTTTGGAGGATAAAGTTAAGAATTTTCCCTTATTTTTTAACACAAACTCTAATAAAATCCTTTGCCATTACCAGCAAGTTAAAGCTGAAGTTTTCTTTCCTTGGCAATGGCAAATGCTTATGCAACCTACTCAGAGAGACAAAGAGAGAGAGAGTGAGAAGAGAAAGGGAGAGAGATTTTACATTTGAAAATACATTCTATATGAAAGAACAATAAAAGGGGATATTGCAGCTTTATACAAAAGGGTCAAGAGACATGAAGTTGAAATACAGAAAGCAGAACAATCAAGCCAGGTTGTCAAATCTGTTTAGCCCTTGCCTTGGCTGAGGCTGTTTTCTTACACTAAAATATACTTTTCTTTTAGTCAGTGAGCCATCAGAATATGATTAAAGACAAGGGCGTAACTGCAGAGAAGCTGTAGTTAATGTTAACACAATGAGAAGCAGTACAAACAAAAAGGCACTTGAGAGGACATACACTAGCCAGTGCCAAGGACTTTTTTTGTTTAGTTTTTAGGCAGTACACTTGGTTACCAGTTGTGTCTGATGATGGCACATACTCTTTTATGGAGTTCACAAGCACAAAATTTAGTACAACACTGAAAAACATCAATAAAATTTGACTGTATTGCTTCGTAGACAGAGCTGACACGCTATATCGGTACTGATGCAGCAGTACTTCCAAAAACATCCTAACCCTTCTTTGCCTATGCACAACACGAGCAATTATACACAAATACAGGTGCAGAAGTCCACTAAATTGCTGTTACTCCAATATTTTCTGGGCACTGAGCTACAGACAGCATGTCCATCCAAAGGACCCCACTGAATACATTTTGTGACAGCATCTTGGATTTTGCACAGTAAAAACAAAATTATCCATTAACGGAAAACAAAAGAGAGGGAGAGAAAGAAAGACAAAATGAACTATAAGTCAATCATACTTGGTCTCAACACCAGCATTCGATTATTTCAAATAAAACCAACAGAAAAAGCAGACTGTACATGATTCAGGTTGTTAACACAGATTGTTGTCCATGTTCATCGGTTACACACTCATTGAAGCTCCTGAGAAAAGCTTGGCTCAGTGTCATCAATGCACTTTTCAGCCTGTACAGTAAAAGATCAACAGTTCCCCAGCACGACCGAGCTATGTCCTTCCATCCCGACTCTCTGACTCCTCCGCTTGCTTTACGCCTTCATGCTTCCGAGTATGAATTCTGTGTGTTTAGTTTATCTTTTTTCAGTTTGACACCATCGACCAGTTCAAAGTTATAATTCTCCAGTGCAGACAAGTTCCTCTCCGACATCCCATTGTGCCAACAGGCACAGTACAGAACAACTCCACAGATGGCTCCTAAAAGCACCCCGAGTGCACTCATGGCTATGATGGTAATGAGGATTGGATCTAGGGTCTTCAGGACGTTGCCTGGCTTCCTGGAGATGTTGTCATCATAGTCGTCACCTGTGTGGTATGGAGGTGTAAACCCTGAAATTGAACAAAGAATTGCAAAATTTTCAGAACTGGTCCTAGTTAGAACTTTGTTTAATGAATTGGAAATTTTGAGAAGACCATCAATTTTTTTAACCTCAGTTTTTTGCATAATTTTAAAACCTAGCTTCTTCAAGGTGGTCATAAATAGCTGAAAACTGTAATGTGGCCCAAATAGCTGTGGATTTTTTCCAGACTGTTCTCCAGTCTTTAAATCTGCAGACTGTTAGTAGAGCTCTTGTTCTGCCTTGGATTAAGTGGGAGTCTTGGGAGTGAATAACAAGGCCTTTTGATTATATTTTGCCATGTTGCAGTACATAGCTCAAAAACGTTAATCAAATCCTACTCAGCTCAGTGTGAGAGGTTAGAGCCTTAGACATTGGTTGGGAATATCCAGCCATTTCACTTCTACTTCAATGACTTTAGGATTGGATCTTGAAGTGCAAATAGTGGTAGAACTGACACAGAAGAGCACTCTGCCCTCTTGTGTAAAATATTCACTGGGTATCATGATGTTTTCCCTCAACTTTTTTAGTTTATGAAAATGATCCAAAAGCAGCAAACCCTGTAATTGTTGCCGGAAAAGCCAAAATGTCTTTTTGGACAAACTCACTCTCTTTCACTGAAATCAATTATAGCAATCCTGTTGACCGTAACAGAAAAAAATTAAGCTCATTGCCTGAAAAATGCAAGTATATTTTATTATTGGAACAATATGACAATTATGATCCATTTAATGATCCTTTTACCATTATCATCATTGGAAAGGATAATGCTTTGCTAGACTGGTCATAAAATGGCATTTTCAGCCAGGTCTGTGAAACATTCAACCTGAAGAGTTTTGAGCTTAATTACTGAGGCACAGTTCGAGTCTTAAATTGTGAGATACAATGATAGTGCTTTCCTCAGCACTGGACAAGCCTTCTAGGTAACAAAATATTGAGGGGCTACAGTGTGCTTGCATATATTATATGAATATAATGTAACAAATTAGGTATATGAAATTTGAAATGTTTGAGGTAGGTGCAAATAATAAAACGTACATAAGTCCATATGACATGGAAGAATAAAACTATTACAACCTTCAAATAAATGTAAGTCTTCTTATCATCTCATCCAGAAAAATCAAAACACCTTAATACAATATGCAGTTAGAGAACAAATCTATAAATAAATAGAATGCAAAAATTCACATTAAAATACACATTAAAATTCATTCCCTTTTAAAAAATAACACAATTTTTACCTGTTTGATTACTTTCTGAGTCTTCTTCTTCATCTATTTCATTCTCCACATCAGTTGATTCTAATGAAGCAAAAGAATTGACATTGATTATTAGGGTTACAAACACTGATTGACTATCATGCTGGCAATAATGGTATAGCAGATTTTCCTGTGTCAGAGCATCATTATGGTGGCTTGACAGAGCTGTTCATTATAATGGGCTCTGAAAATTAATGGAGAAAAAAAGAAAGATTAGAAACCTCCTCTCCGCCCAGTCTTGGCACAGTTTTAGTTATCAGCAGGGGTTTTCCTTGCCTGGGAAAGAGAAATCAGTGTGATGAATTAGCATCTCGTTCACTGTATTTACAATTTTGGAGCCCAATTCCATAACACTTCATCAGCACAGGCATAGTTAATCACAAGAATAGTTTCACTGACTGCAGCGACACTTGTGTTTGGATTTCACACTGAGCTTTTGGGTTTAGCCCCTCAGGCAGAAATCTTTGCTCAACATTTGGTTTGAACAACCAAAACATGGAGGCAGGAAAGAAGTTATATTCCTTTCTGATGCTGGAGTCAATTAAACACAGACACTGTGGTCTCAGCACCTCTCTTGGCACTGGGGACGCTGCAGGAGGACTAAGCAGTGCGTCCTGCCTCCCCTTCCTGCCAGCTGCCACTCTGGTGGCATTTGATGAACCCCAGGGGTTGGACCACATGGTAAAAAGAGATTGTTTCCTCATCCTGCAGTGAAATTACCACGTAGCTGAAAACTGTCATGTTACCCTTAAAAGGATGTTAGCTCCAAAAGGTGAGGAACACCCTCTCTTACTGCTCTCAGTTGTATTGTTAACTCACATAGAATAAATTTATCTTCTTAGTGCTAAGAATTCTCATTTCCATTCCCTCTTTTATATAAAAGTAATTGCTTCGTCTCAGCTATGAAGGACAGTGTTCTGTTGCTCGTGTTTATCTGGGGCTGCTGCTGCCAAATTACGTGCAATATGCAATGTGCATATGATCAGCAGTGACTGGAATAACTCAAGACTGGCCAGGAATAAAAGGGCTCAAAGAGCATCTCAGGAATAGCCTGGCTCAGATATGGGAAAGGCCATGTCCTAATGTTGCCTTGTGTCCCACACGTCTGGGAGCTGACAACTACAGCAAATGAGCCACAGCAAACTCAGAATGACAGGACAGCAGAGGACAGAGCAGGGGCCTTTTCACCCTATCTGCTTATCCTGTAAGGGTTTGATATGGTCCTTTAAAAAAATTTAAGAAGGCTTTGTAGTAAGTGATCTAAAAAGGGTGAAGACATAAAATTGGATTTTGTGCATTAGTTAAAACAAGGTCCTGCAATAGGAAAATTAAAGAGGGCAGTAATATGAAATACAGGGAGAGATATGAGAATGTGAATATGCTGTGACCCATATCAGTAGGATGCCAATTCCGATCCAAACTGCTGCCATATCAAGGTGACACCAGTGGCACTTACTATGGATAAAGCTATGGGCTGAATCAGGATATTTTCAGTGGAAACACAGCTAATAATATATCCCTTTCTCACAGATAAAACCAGCTATCAAAACCAAATAAACAATGTTTTGGCTGAGAATTCTCTATGCTCTTGCTTGTCACACTTACTTCGGCAATCCTCTTGTGCTATGTGATTGTCAATTTTAATATCATCCACAGCAATTCCTCCAGTTCCTTTTCCAATTTCTCCCTCAATAACCACCTGGAAAAACAAGATAGTGTTCACATTGTTTTCATGTTAGCATACAACTGCAGCAGTCAGGATTTCTTAATTAGTTGTTAACACACATCTTCACTTGCCATGATGTCACACTTGTGCTTCGATTGTGGCCTGAAAATCTGCATTGCCTGCCTTTATTAACTTATACAGGCAAATATAAATTATGTACTGTCATGACTTTATGAAAGACTTTTACATCAGCAAAACTGTGGCAAAGAGGCTGTTTTGTGACTGATGATAAATGATTTATAAAGCATTTATTTGGCTTTTGGTAAGAAAGTGCTTGTATCGCAGTAATCTGAGATACCATGAAATATTTCACTATTATTAGTCACAGCAAGCGTACCTCATCTGTAGGTGTAATATTGTCTACATAAATCCTTCAGTGACATCTTTTACTGCGGTGTATAAAACACGACCAGCAAGGTGTTGCTGGCTTTGGCCGTGGTAGCTCAGCGAGGAGGAGCCAGGCTCACCTGGTAGTGTTTCACAGACTTGTGAAGAAGAACACGTCCTTCCTTCCAGTAGTTTGCCTGGTGCCCGCTCAGGGTCCACAGCACCTGGTCGTATTCATCCGGCTTCTGGTAGCGCAGTTTGATCTTCAGGGTGCCGACGTGCGCGCCGGACATGTGGTACCAGAACGTCATGCAGTGGGCAGAGTTCTGAGAGTAAATCACGGGGCTCAGCAGCCGGGCGACTTTGCCTTTCTGGCTTTCATCAGCTTGTGAGTAAATGAAATTGCCATCTCCTACTGTGACAGAAGGACTGTGTTAGGAATAGCCATCAGCTTTAATTTTCTTTGTTAACATAAGAATCCCCGACCATCCCTGATCTTTTGCTTTCTTTCCTTGCTGATGGGTCAAGCATCACAAGCAAGAGTCAGAGGGCGTTGTTTTGGGAGCTCTAGAAAAGGTGATATCCTTTGAGAAGAGGACCACAAAGCTGATCAGAGGGCTGGAGTACCTCTTCTATGAGCACAGGCTGAGAGCTGGGGTTATTCAGCCTGGAGAAGAGGAGACTCTGGGGAGACCTTATTGCAGCCTTTCAGCCACTAAAGGGGACTTACAACAAAGGTGAGGACAAACTTTTTTATAGGGCCCATAATGACAGCCTAAAGGGTAATTGTTTTAAATTAAAAGAGTAGATTCAGACTTGATATAAGGAAGAAATTTGGTGGGTGGTGAATCACTGACACAGGTTGTCCAGAGAGGAAGTAGACACCCCATCTCCAGAAACATTCAGGGTCAGGTTTGAAGATGTCCCTGGTCACTGCAGGGAGGTTGGACTAGATGACCTTTATGGGTCCTGTCCAACCCAAGCAATTCTATTATCCTACATGTTCTTCTGGCCATCTTCTCTGCTGTTCACTGGGATGTTTTGTGCCAAGAGTGAACCCTAACAATGTGTTCACCACATGAAACACACAAGGCATTTGCTTTTGTTAAGGGAAGGAGGCACAAGCATGTTTGGTGAGACAGCATTATGTGCTCCATTAGTCAGTGTGCACCTCCTGAAAACAGCCAGCCCTGGTTCAGCAGGCTAAAGAGAAATCCCTGGGGCCTACTCTATGTTAATTGTGCAAAGACCTATATAAAAAAAAAATCTCTGTTTGAAGTAATCTGTGCTCAAGGGGCAAGATTAGAATGAGAAGAACATTGAAGGGTGAAATGGCTTTGAACAGCCATGGCCAGAAATCAGGAACTGAGATTTAAAGAATGTTTCCAAACAGAGGCTGAGCATTGTCACAGGTGGTGTCAGAGTTATGCCCTTGATTTTTGTAACAATATATTGGGCTCTATATATTTGTGAGCCGTCCCCTGAAAGAGTAAGATTATAGCTGGTACTTTCTCAAGGGCATAATGGATTTATACATGTTGAAATCTGAACATCTAATACCCTTAAGTTGGAAACTTACTTTCTTAATCATGTTGAGAGAGAAGCATGTGGGAGTATGATTAGTTTGGTAACAGAAAATTGCTAAGTAACATACTGACTACAGAGAAGTGCTTCTGAATTACATCAGCCACACATCCATTCCAGTCAGCTTTTGAACAGTGTCTTTGCAGAGAGTCATGGTGGAAAAACATTAAATTCTTCCTGATGTGTGTAAGAATAGATTGCATGTGCAATGCACTCACACAAAAGGAGGGAATCAGCATTTACTGACATCACCCTATTGACAGGAGGAAGAAGGAGAAAAGTAATAATAAGAAATACTATTTCTTAAGTATTGCTGAAATAAATATACATATCACTGTTTATACCAACACTTAAAACAAAGAAAAGTAAAAAGAGGCAAAAGAAGATCTTTTGAAAGGGTGGTGCTTTATCAGCATTGGTCTTTGCCTATACGTAACATCCTTGAATTTCATGTGAAATAGTGTATAATTGAGACTCTCTGGATTGCAATGGTATAGTCCTGTACCAATGAAGACAGGAAAATGATCATTGCTACTCTGCTAAGCATAAGAAGGACATAGTAGTGTGGAATGAAGAGGAGTGGGTTAAACCCAGTGGCTAGACCTAATAAATAAGAAAGGAATATATTTCTTCTAACATGAGACAAGGGTGTATTCTTTTGTTTGGATATTTCTGTAAGCAGTAGAGAGATATTTTTGTTTTCTGTCTTTCTGCAGTAACATCTTGTCCAGCTTCTTAAGCAGGAATGCTTATGTCTATATGTTTGTTCCAACTTTGCTTCTGTGCAGAGCAGCACAACATGTGCAAATCTCATCAAAGAATGGTAATAGGGAAATCCAGAGGGAGGAAAAAAGGAAAATAATCGCAGCATTAGGATGGCTCTCTGAGTTGGAAGACCTAACACTGGCCAGATTTCATCACAAGATATATAATTTGAAGTGACATCCAGTGTATCCTGCCCTCTTCAAGCAATTGCTGTTGAAGATTACATCTGTGTATTTTTTTCACCTTAACACATGTCAGAGAGAAAGATATGCCTGGGAGTTGTTCACTGTGCTTCTCCCAATACACAGGGTGGCCTTGTTGTGCAGCTGAGGGTTTGTTTGGGACATCAGTGCCATTCAGACTGCTCATGGTCTGCGTTCACACCCACCCCACTCACTCTGTGCCAAACCTGGCAGGTGAAGGTGCTCTTAGAGTTCAAGGAAAATTGTGGAAAATATTGAAAGTGCAGTAGAAGAAAAACGGGCTGCCTTTAAGATCTTAGATCTACAGCTCATGGAACAAATAAGTTTTCTGTACTAGCAGGGCCCAGTGGAAACAACAAAATCTCATTTGAAGAATATAATTTCTTCATCTCCTGATTGAAGACAGGTTCTCTCTCTATAATCCTTGATGGCAAAGTGCAGATAGCTCTCATTTTCAGAATATTATTGCAGTGCCAGGTCAGGAACTCTGTCTTCATTGTCTTAATTAGAGCTTTACTTATGCATGCCTTTTAGATTTTGTCAGTCTCTGGCTAACATAGCTTTTAACCTCCTTTCAATGTCAGATCCTACTGAGCCATTTCACTTTACTCTACATCAATTTTTCCACCATTACAGCCTTCACTTCAGCTAACTGCATTTAGTTAATTTGATGCCATTTATTTGTACAATGCCATTTATAGTCAAAGTATTACAAGTTTTTTTTCCCCTGAAACTACTGTACTTGTCTTAAGATTCAATTGAAAGTGTCTCAGAATTTAAAAAGTCCAATTTTGTCTAATTTCCTTGTCATTCTCATTAAGCAAAGGGTAGCAGAAGTGGGAAGGGGGATTCATCTCAACCCATTTGATTAGTCTGCACGTATGGAAGTGAGAACACTAAAGTGAGAGGCTGTGCAGGTCACACAGTGCCCTCCCTTCTTCACTAGCCTGCAGCAAATTTATTGCCTAATTATGCTGAGCTATGAGTTAGTTACTACAAAACAAACCAATCAATGTCCCAGGGTTATATTTCTTGAAAAACTATTTGTGAGCAGAGGATGGCTATAATCTCCAACTCCTGCTAGAAAGGAGAGGGGCGTGGTAACACACCCATCTGGGAAGTTTCACTTACATACAATACTCTGCTGTGGTGGGTAGTCCCTGTAACCACAAACAGGAATAATGTGAGGTCATTAACTGACCGACTCTATTAGTTGGTCAGTGATATTTGCAAAATATTTGGTCATTCAGATATTTTTCTACCCCAGGTGATGATTACCCAAAGGCAAGTCAGAGGAAGGGAATATCTTCAGTTCCTGACAAGAAACAACATTTATTCCTCAACAGAAAGGACAATTACAGTCAGTTGTGATTACCGATAATGGATTAGGTTTACTGGAGAACCATCTTTGTGACTTTATGTATTTTAGGTATAATTCACTCTCCTGTGATTTTGGAAGACGTTGATATTAAACAGAACAATCTCAGCCTGTGTAAAAGAGCTACATCACGAACTCATGATTACCTGAGTGGTCTTGAATTGGCCCGGTTTTGCTGGTCAGGATTGCCCACCTTAAATCCACCTGGCTGTCATGCTCCCAGTGGCACAAAGTCTTTTGGGATCCCCAGCCAAAGGCACAGTTGTATAGTAGCAGCTCTGCAAGGAAAGATGGAAAAGGAGGGATGAAATGTGATTATTAATTGCATAATTCGGATTTTGTACTTCAAAACAAATGCATACATTTGACCATTAACAGAATCATTCCTTCCTGAAACTCTGAGAAGCCACAGCAAGAAGAGCCCTCCTGGGAAACAGATGACAAATCACTATTTTTTGTAAAAGATGTGGTTGCTTCTTGTCTCTTTATGACCCATGTCATGGGATTTTTTTTTCCTGTGGTTAGATTAATTCTTCTGATTCGCCCGCATTATCTGATAACCGCGTTGCAGCATATGAGACTCATAAAGAAAGCTCTGGCTTACTTATCAGATGTATTTTCTGGTTGTCAATATCTCTGCACCGTAATGGTGCCACAATTGGCAACTCACAATGAGATTTGGACAAAAACAACAACAATCAGAAACATTAATGGAATGTCCTTGGCAGGAAAGGATTTCTGGTGAAGTCTACAGTTCTTGGCTTTAATAAGGAACTTTTTTCAGCATCTCCCAGACAATTAAGTAGGCCCACAAGATGGCAGCATTGAAATGGACAAATTGAGAGGGAAAAGGGACAAATGTGGCTGATTGCCAAATGAACTCAAAATAAGCTTCAAAACAAGCTCTACGTAAAATAAGGGAAGTCTGGTATTATGGTCAGGATGAGATCATATCTTGTTTTCAGCTTCTTTTCAATTCTGCCCAAAGGTTTAATACATTGTAGCTTATTTTCTTCAATAGAACTAGGAATTTCAATGGAAAGATTATACAAAGATAGCATATAAATCCTTTGCATTTCTTATTTTCAGAAGCAGTTTGAAATCTTTGGAGCATTTGGTTCATACCCCATTGGTATGAACTTTTATCTCACCTTGAGCAGTGACAACTCTCAGTAGAGCAATACCCTCCCAACAGCAATGTGACCAAATCTTGGAGTATTTTCTCAGGCATGACTCATGCCTTATTAAAGGAATAACTTAGGTTTGCTTTAATGAGATGGTTTGTGCAAGTATGAACTAAGAACAAAGAACTCTATGCTTCCATCCATATCAGCTCTGGGGAAAAATTGTGTTTCTTGCCCATTATTAATAAAAAAAGCCAGGAAAGATAATGCAACCCTTAGAATGTGCTTGTTTATTGTGGGAAAATAATGAGAAGTATGGGAAGTATGTTGAGACCTGCAGCTGGCCAGACCTTTGAGGTGGAGCTCTTCCAGTCTAAAGAGGCAAAGACCTCCTCCATGTACTGAGCTGCCAGGGAAGACTGGTAAGGGTTTTGAACTCACAACCCAGATTTTAATGGAAGGTAAACTAGAATAATAATTTTAACAACACAAAACCTCAGGTGAGTAGGTTGAGACAGAATGGATATAAAAAGGGTTCTTCTATAATTTTCTCCTTGCCTGCTGTGTCCTTGTTTGGCAGGCCCTTGCTCCCAGACACAGTTTTTCCTCAACTCAATGGATTACTGCATTGTGGCCACCGTGCCCTCTCCCCTCTGGCCCCTAGAAGATTTCATTCTGTCAGCAGAGACTTCTGAGCCTATGGCAGCTCCTGCCTCTCTGCTCCGCCTGTCAGTGCCTTGGCTGTGCTGTGGTGTCTCTCTGCACTGCGCCCTCATTCTTCACTCCTTTCTTTCATCCTCCCCATCCTGTCTGCCTCCCCCCTCTCTCCTGCTGGCCTCCAGAGGGGTCTACTCCACATTGTCACGAATGCAGCATCCTAGTTGGGAACAAATGAATTCAACAGATAATGTCTGGCACAGGAATTCAATGTGGAGGAAAGATGTTTCCTGGAGCACCCTATCCCTTTCTAGGAAAAAAGCAGATTGTGGTGAATAATCTCTCTTTGGGCTCAAAATGTTGAAGAAGCAGAACTCAGTCTATGCACACACGAGTGCAGAAAGGCAATCCATTATGTCTCTTTCTTCGGTATATGAGGTATTTTTTCTAGACAATGGGGCCATGATCAAAGACATCTTACCCAAAAGGGGACATCTGAAAATCAAGGGGGTTTTTAAAAGAAACAGAGTGACATTGCAATGAATTAAAGAGTTTTAAGATTTTGAAAAATAGCCTTTCATTGTCAAGGAGGCCTAGGGAGAGCTATATTGCATGGCTTTGACATCAGAGCCATGAGACAGAACTTTAGAAAAGGTTTTAGAAAGCGTAGAACAAAATTAATCTTATTAATCCCGAAGGATTATATCATGCAAAGTAATGATAGCCTGTGTGGTATTCAAACCACAAGAAAGGAGAACAGTGGTAGATAGATCACATCCATCTGAAGACACCACAGCATAAATGAGCACGTAGCACAAAGACATTGACAGGATTGGTATTGTTCAACTCTTAATAAAAATAAATAGCAGAATACATAGGAGAAGTACATAAATGAGTGATAAATCCAGAGACTCAGAACAGAACAATATTCTGGTTTCTTCATTTCACAGCCTAAGTAATGTGAGATATCCAGTGAAGCTCAGTGTGGATCAAAGGAAAAAAAATTCTCATATGATGTGAGGGGTACTTGCTCCCTTCAATGCTGCTAAGACTGAACACAATTCAGAGAACTGGACATTGACATAGATAAGGAAAACATCCAGAATTTGTTAATTCTAAAGTGCAGGAAGTGACAAAAGCCTTTTACTTTATGCTCTGATGACAGTTCTGAACACTGGGATCAGAAGGAGAGTTTCAAAACAGAGCTAAATTTCACAGCTCCATCTAATAAATACTTTCTTACACTTTCATTTGAAATATATAGTCCAGGAAATTGGCAAAGAGCCTAAGTCTGATATGCTTTGGCCATGCCTGTGTTCCTTGGCTTCAGACTCAGAGACAGTGTGGTGTAGCATGAAAATGAACTTGTTTTCCACGCAGAAGTAGAATCCACTGAAACCGAGGAGAATGTGATCACTAACCTGCACACAGTTAGCTGTTTCTTGCTAGGTTCCTATTGTTTTCTCAAAAGTGATTGTGTTACTGTATTCCTTAGACAATCACAGCAATGGGATTGAAGGTCAAAGGCAAGGCATTTCAGAGTGCTCTTATTTTATGAGCTTCTTAAACATGCCATCTCTTATTGCCTATTCTTATGTCTCTTCCAGTGCTTCTCCAAGGGACCCATAAAAAAAGGAAAAATAGGCCTGCTAGCCAATTAATAATGGACACTTGTAGCATCAGGATAGGTTCATTATGGTTCAGTATGGACAATGGATCTGCCCCAGAAAAGACAGACTAGCTCAGCCCTTCTATTAAAGGTCCCAGGGGGCTGACACAGTAGCTCACAGCAAGCTACAGGCAATCTGTCCTCTTCTTTGTCCTTGAACTATAGCTTGGCAGCTCTGGTGGAAGGAAGGAAACCAGGGACGAGTAGCAATTGTTGGGCTCCCTCTGCAGTGCTGGCCCATTCCCATGCTAGGATAATTCTCCTGCCAATAGGTGATTGATCTCTGGGTTTGTGTGTATTGAGAGGACAAAGAAAAACAGCTATTATGTAATGAAATAGCAGCAGCTCAGATGAAAATCTGAGAGGGAGGTGTGACGAAATCCCATATGCCTTTTTCAAAATGTAGGGTACGTGATACTGAATTAAAACAGATTTATCCTCTCAAAGAATAACCAACAGCTGTACTTTTTGACCACATCTTGCTCACAGCTGGGACCATTACTGCACATGAACAAGAAAGTAATTTGAAAATCTAGTTGAGTGAGTTTCTTGCGAGTCCATTAATCTTTCCTGGCCCACAGATTTTGACATATTTTTATAACTCCTCCAACAAGAGGCAAGAAGAAGCATGATGGCATTAAAGATGATATGAAAGTGCTCTGTAAGATGCTCTTGCCAAAGGGTAAATCAGCATTAAAATAGGAAATTACAACATAATTTGGACCACTTCAAAGTAGTATATTTGGTCTGATTCATATTTGGTCTGATTCGTATATTTGCATTTCACCTTTTTATACCATTTATGCTGGCAGCACAAAATCATCTTAAATGATAGTAAATGATAATTTAACAGCCTTAATATCCCTTTAGTGATACAAAGTTGCTCCAGCATAAATGAGAATCAGACCTATTCTACCTTTAAATTATTTCTTAGCAGAGATTTTAACTTCAGGATTTTTTAGTTATATTTTTCTGAAATAGCTATTACATGTGTGAAAAACAAGGTACTTCTCAGAACAATCTGCTTTACAAAGGACTCGGATTACACACTGAGAGCACGTAATGTAAATGAACAGCTTGCTCTGTATGTAAATAGCTAAGAGACAAGCATTTCAAATAGTCCTTTAGAATTGAAAAAGATGTCTTCACAAAGACTAGATGTTAGAAAGTCTTAGGGCTGAGGACTGAGGTATTTACCTTGATAGACGATTTTGTAAAAGGTATCTTTAAGTTTGAGGAGGAAAGCAGATCCTCTCTTAAAAAAAAAAAAAAATCCAAACATTTAAACATTTTTAACGGTATGAAATCATGATTCTTTTTATTTTCTTTCAATTCAGTCCCCTTGAAATGAAATGTAAAAGACTCCTTGATGGAACAGCTTGTTTATAAACGGATGCTTTCCAGCTATTTGCTCTTAACTGTTTCCATAGTGTATGAAAGCTGGTTGGAATAGGATAATCTCAGGTTTTGACACACACAAGCATGTTAGTCTGGGATAACAGGATTAGGGATATTTGCAGGCTGGAATGCAGGCAGAAAGACAGCGGTATGTGGTGCTGGCACCTACTGCAGAGTACCTGTACCATGGCAGGTGCTGCTGCTGAGAGGGCTGGTCAGTCTCTGTCCCCAGTCACTGTGGCACGAGCTGCTGTGGCCACCACTGGCACCACGTAGCTCATGCAGAGTCACCCGCTGGAGCCTGCAAACTGCAACTGATCTGGAATAGCTCCTTGGCTTGGAGCTCATAATTTACCTCATAGTGCATTAACATCTTAAGGTAAACCAGGCCTTAAAGGGAATTAAGGCCAAAGCTGAAGGCTCAGTCCTTGATGTGTTAAATTCCTGCCTTGTTCAGCTTGAGAAGAGCTGAAAGAGTGCACTTATCCTCAGGCAGCAGAGGGCCAGGGGCCCCCAAGCAGCCCTGGAACTTCAAGGGCAGTTTAAACCGTGTTTTTTGTGGCTGACGGAGCAGACTCGCTCCCGGCTGCACGGCCCCTGCTCCGCGTGCTTCACTGTGGCACTCGGGCCCAGCCGTGTCCCTTCTGCAGAAGGAAATGTTTATACCACCTCCATGCCAGGAGGGGTTTCCCCATGCTGAGGGAAATTTCTGTCTGCCCCTTTTTGGGAGTTTTTGGCTGGTTTTCAGTGAGGGATTATGAGGCAGCTGGAAAGCTTTACCTCTTAAACTGGAAATTCTGGAAACCTTATTCTCATTTATTAGCGTCTGGCTGATCTCTATCTATGATCTTTGTAATGTGCTGCCATGTGGGAGCCTGGAGTTTGGGATGTGAACTTGTCCCTTATTCCCCGGAAGGAAATGGCTCCTACCAGCACAATGCAGGGAAGTAACATTGGCATACTCTGAACAGAACCTCAGAAACTCTTTTAATGGAGAAATAACTTGGCTCATAACAGAGTAACCAAAGGTGGTGCAGGAGGGAAGTAAGGACAGAAAATAAGGATATGTTAATCTCTGGTAGTAACAGTCAATCTGTTACTGGACAGTCCCACCCAAGGCAAGGGGATTAAACACAACCTGCAAAGCAGCTGGCAGTGCTCAGGAGGGAGTGAAACTGCACTGCACAGAGGCACTTTCTAAATTTGCAATTTATTTAAATGCAAGAAGATAGTTTAAAAAACTATAAAAAATCCTTAATCTCATCAAAATAGAAGCCTAACAGATAATTTCAGACATAAAAATTAAAATGCTTTGCTTTAAATCCACTGCACAGAATCTTTTCTTCCTTTGCATCCCCAACCCCTTTGCAGAGCTGTGAGAGCAGCAGCAGCCGTCCAGCCCTTCAGCAGCACTGACTGTGAAGAGGAGGGTGGAGAGGTGTCCCCAGAGGGGAGACTGGCTCACTGTTGTGTTTCTCATTGCACTGGTGCTCCATGATCCACCTCTGCTCATAAAGCAGGGCAGAGGTAAAAATAGTGTATGCTGACTTAGCCAATTGGGTGACCCTGGAGACAAATTTTGAGGAGAGTAAAAGCATTGGCCTCTGCAACATCTGAATGTAGAGGCCGAGAGTGGGAACAACGTCTGAGCTAAGTCAGCTCTATCTCTTAATCAGATCAACACCGTAAGTGTCCTCTAGGAAATTTTTTGCATTATTAGTCCCTTTCTTTCACTTGAAGCAAGAGTGGATTGTTTCACATGGTTGAGGAAACAATGATAAACACTTACCCACCCTGTTAATAAATCACTTGCAAGACTGTGCCTGACTGTGCTTTAATGGAGGAAATGGGAGTAACTGAAAACTGACCTCTTTACCGCTTCACAATTATTGATGCAAAGGATTTTTAACTAGTGCTTACAGTTTTTGGAGTTCAGGTTTTCTGCCCAAATCCATCCTCTCCCCCACTCCCAGTAAATTGTACAGGATATTAAAAAAATGATATGAAAGCTGAGGAAGCCGCAAACTAAGGAATTTAAAAGCTGCTAGCTATTGTATTAAGTAACAAGGACCTGCTGCCAGTGACAACTTGGTTTTTCCTTTTCAAGTTCATGGTAGCAGTTTGTGTAACCCCATTTCAAGAAAACTTGCTAGAAAACAATATTGTAAAACTGCCAGCTCCCTGGTGGAAAAAACTGGCAAACTTTACTTGTCTGAGTTTTGTAAGACCATGGATATAAATAGTGAGTGGGCCTGTGTGGCTGTTTTTGTTTTCCTGGAGTTTGCAAACACACTTTGTGCCACTGACATGCCACATTTAAACAGTGCACTGTGTGATTAAGTTAGTTTAATTTTGTCAGCACTTGGCATTTGCTGATGTAGAAGGAAATCTTGTTCTCTGCTGTATCTACATGTGGATGAAAGGAATAAAATATTTACTGTACAGAGCTAAGAGACCAGATGCTTCTTTACTTCAGAGACTTCAAGGAATGGTAAGTCAGGAAGTGCTGCAATTCATTATTTTGTCTCTGGCATAAAATTTGGGTATGGAATTTATTGTGGTTTTAATAAGATTTTTTTTTTTTTTACCTGGTTGTAATGTATTGTCAATTACTGTTGGCTTTTCTGTATTCAGCACTGTAGTTCCACCTGGAAAAGAAATTATGCGTATCATGATACATGTGACACAACAAAGGACACAGCAGTCATTAGGAATAACCTATATATAAATCTGAAATATTACTGTCTTTATTAGACCTGTAGGTAACTGAGTATAGGAGCTTAAGCATGAAAATATGACATTTAAAGTCTGGATACCTTTATCAAAAAAGAACACAAGAACTCTTCATTAAATAAAGCTGTGTGTCTTTGGAGTCCTTGCAAACACCAACTAAATCATCCTTAAAATGTCCCTGTGACTGTCCTTGGTTTCTGGACACTGATTTGCTCCAAATCACACAGGAAGTGAGCATCTGGTCTTTATGATACCTCCTAAGAGTCACTATTTTGTTCATTTACCCATGACCTGTTGTTTCTCATATCAGGAATGTGAGGTAAAACTGGGGCTTCCCTGTATTTTGTTTCACAGCTGTGTTGTGAGACCAGCTCACAGGAGAGGTGCATGGGAATTGCCAGACTTCAGGATCTAGTCTAAGGTAGGTTTCACTTCTGTCTCAAAGTGAAGGAAGAATTAAGGACTTCCCTTTTGTCCTCTTCTTCATGCAGATAAACAAGAGGTGAGTGGGGTCATGGCCCTCTCCTAGGCTTACTAATTGATATTTTAAAAATACTTGACTTTTTAAAGCAAGCCTTATATTCATAAGGAAACAAAAAGGAAATTAGTACAATTATAAATGCACAGTGGGGTGCTGATTACCAGTCAATGACTCCTGTTTTTCTTTTCTCCAGCAAGCAAGTGCTTAAAGCATTATAGAAAGGATGACTATGATGACTTCCAATGAGAATGAATGCCCAGGCTGTATCAGCTTTATGTTTGTGAGAATGATCTGATGGGAAATGCTATAAACCACGCAAACAGAGTAGCTCTGTATGGGGTCCAAATAGAGCAAGAAGGAATTTGGCCTACAGCACAATTACAGTTAATTGCAAGGGAGGCTTCATTGTGGTACTCACATATGTGCAAGTGCTGTCAGGGAAGCGACTCTACAGTCGCGCCCACAAGAGCACGCACGCCACGCTTGCACTGGGAATGGGTAAGAGAGGGTAAGGCACTCATGAAATCCCCTCTGCACTGCCCTGCTATCCTTAATGGGCCACAAGACTTACACACTTGCCTTCTGTGCATTTTGGAGGAAGAAAAGAATGTTTACAATTAATTTATTGGTAAAATCAGTTCTGCGCATTTTACTGTTATAAGTAAAACCATACGTACAATGCAATATTTCTCCAATGTCCAGAACAACAGGGCATGCACTGCCTAGGGTTTCTAGATGTTGTACTAATAAATCATACTTGAGTGTCTGCACTTTTGTAGGAGGGCAATGCAGTAATTTTCAATATTAATTCTCAAAAACATTCAGTTCCCTAGAAGAGCTGGTGTTCAGGAAGGCTGGCGGCTGTTCTCTTGTCTTAGAGATTATAAATTGCCCCCTAAGCACAACCTGTAGAAACTGACAGGGTTTTTCTTCTGCTCAATAAACGTTCCCTAAGGGACATGTGGGATGAAGTCCTGAGCTCCTTGAAGTGCAGAGACTATGGACACGGAAGGTGCTTGCGTAGATCTGTCTGCTTTCCCTGACAGAGCCTTCTCTATGTGCAGTATGTCCCTACCTATCAGGCTTTGCAAGACAACGTAGGGCTCTGCAGGAAGCTCTAGTGTTTCCTGACCTGCCTCTTTCTTTTCTGAATAATAAATAGATAAATTACATTGTTTAGTAACACTGAAAGCTTTCTGAGCCACTTTAACACAATACAGACTATTTTATCAGACTCCCTTCATGGCTGTTTTCAAGAATAAGGTTCATCTGGGACACTGATTTGAAAAGCAGTGACAGTGACCGTGCACTGTCTTTTCCACTCAAGAATTGTTTTTTCAATTTATGATTTGCAACATGCTATTATAGGAGACATTGGCAAAGCTCAGAAAGGGTTTGATATTGAAATTTCACTTTCATTTGCGTCTGCTGCCTAATGTTCTTCTTGGCTCATTCCAAAAGCCAATCTCTTACCTAAGCTCACCCAGTGACCTCTTGGACAGCTATTGCCAGATTTTAATGATATTTTATGTCATGGATATAAGAAGCAATAAACATTTATTAGATAAGCACATCAGGGAGCAGTGATGAAATAACTTGTGTCGCTGCATCTAAAAACAACCTCAATTACTGCAGATGTATAGATCTAATCAAACAGACACAGAGATTTGTGGAACAAGTGACCTCCAAGAAGAGATCAAAAACATAGAGGCGCAGTGTCAGCTGTCTTAGAAGGACTAATGATTCTGTGCAGCAGTGTGAGGATATGAAACGTAGCAAGCTGCAGTCTATGTTACATCTTTCCCTCCTATTTTTCTGCTGGTGATGGCAGCTTGGAGAACATCAGCCCCTCTGTGGCTGTAATGCCATGTAGCCAGGGAAGCTCATGGAAATATTTCTGGCAGTGTGAGTATGTGGCAGTACAGTTTGATGAAACAAATCTGTTTTGTTTCTGTCTGGGAAAGGTTTGGAAATGAGATTTGAGTCCTATACTAAATTTTAGGTTGGAAGCCTATATGTAAACCAAGCAATATTTCAAGTTCCTCAATCTCAGACAATAAATCTCAAGAGTATTGTCCAGCTTTTCTTCTTAGTAAGAGAAAGTTTGATTAGAAGATTTGATTAGACACAATTACTGCTCAAAAAATTGCCCTCTCTTCCATCTAGTCACTATTATTTTCTTCAAAAATTACATAGCAGAGAAAACAATCAAAAGTATTGTCATATGTAAAAGGCAGATGCCCATGTTTTGACAGCACTAACGATACAAACTGCATACTAATGTCCATTAATATTGAGTGGTTAAATCAGTGCAAACATTAAGCTGGTGATGGATATGAGCTACAATGAAGCTGCAATGGAATGAGGATGGTTTCTGCACCTGTCAGTTGGTAGTCATCACCTGTGCCACTGTGACAGTTTGCCTGGTCGTCATCACACTCATCCACGGGCTTGCCTTCAGAAACAGTAGGGACAGCGGTTGGAGCTGAAACAAAATCCAGTTGTTCAGTTAAAACATGTGCTGGAAAACCAGCATGCAGTTGGAAGTAATATCCCGATGAGCACCCTGTGCTGTGTCTGAGGATTGAAGCAACTCTGCCAGTTGCTTAGTACTTCTTTGGAATGGGGAGTATCTGTTCTGCCTCCTGCACTGAGGCATATCTGAGCTCAAGGGCTGAGCAGAGCTGGGCAGCAAAGCCCCAGACTGTCTATTCACTGGCTGACGAGTGTCTATTGGTCCTGTCAAGGAACAGTGAAATCCTGGCAAGGCAGAATGAGAGTCTTGGAGGGTTGTGTGTGGGGTAGAGACCCCATAATTTTATTGCTCTCCAAAGTCCCAGTGACTGGGCCTGTGCAGAGGAGCAGGAGGGGTGCATGCTCAAGGTGCTAATTGTCTAGCACCCAATGCATTGCTGAAGAAACCTCTCCGCAGAGCCCATGTAAGAGAGGAAATATCTGAGCACGGTTCTGGTAACAGCAGCAGGAAGACAGTGTGATGTGGAATCACTTTGTGCTCAATAAGGACACATGGAAGGCGTTTCTTTTGTTTCTTTGTTGAAGTTATAAATAATTAAGACATCAGTGATGTCAGTCACCCCTCCCGGCCACCTGCCTGCTTCTCACTGGTGATGACTTTCCGGTAGCTGCTGCCTAACCAGTAAAAGTCTGAACTTTGTTATTACAGTTAAAAGGTTCAGATTTGTGTAAGATGCCAGAAAACACATAGCCCAGTATCTGCAAAGCACACCACATCTGGAAAACCAGAACCCAGAGATTTGCTGCTACGTTTATGTTTCATGCCGCACGTATAGTTCCCTGGCTTAAGATAAGCACTCCTGGAATGTGATCCAGGCTTTTGTCTCTTCTAACTTACTGTTATTTTCACTAGCAATCTTTTTCACTCATTATAGGCTACACAATTATGTATGTCTTTTGCAGATTCTTTTCCCTTCTACCGCCCTCAGCGTCCGCTGGCCACAGAAGATCACATACACTGACTTCTTGGCTTGAAAATTTCAGGAGAGGTGGTAGTGTTTGAAGTAGCTATATTATGGGATAAAACATGCCTCTTTAGGACCCTGACCTATGCTTTACAGGTTCAACCTATTCCTAGTTAAAGAAACCGTTCTGTACCTATTATGAATTATGTAGAACATTTGTTACCCACATTGCCATAAAAACCCCTCTGGGGGATCCCTCTAGCTTTCTACATCCAGTTAAGTTTCTTATCTTGATCTTTGTGTCCCTGTATAGCCTCAAGCTTGCCTACATCTCTGCCATCATTTCATATATGCCCCCCTGGGATACTTCAAGCACACAAAACTTGACCTTGCTCATTACTGCTGGAGAGCTGATTTCTGCTCCTCTCTGTGCCAACCTCCATGCTTCTTTTCTCATCTCAACTCTTTTCTTGCTCAGTAAATCTCAAGTGGCTTCATTCATCTCCCTCCTTAAGATGCAATTATACAACATTAAGCATTATTGTGCTTCTCCCACAGGCAGATGGGAATTGACCCCACCTGTCCATGGGTAACCTACAAGTGAGCATACACCAAAAGTATACCACAGCAGAAAGAAAAATGTGAAAAGATGCGGCAAAAAAAAATTGTACTTGCTGTTTCGGTTTGCCTAAAAGCAAAGGTTCCTCCATCTCACTGAGCAATATATTCTTGTAAGGTGGTCCACAGACTCACTCCTGGATGGCTGGGTGGCTACAGGAGCCCTGTGGCTGAAGGGCTTTGCCCACAGGTTGTGAGTTTACATAAGGCAGGTGCTGGGTTTTCTTTTTTTCTGAGCAAGTAGCACAATAGTCTGCAGGAACTAAGTATTCCCACAGGAAATGAGGACTTCCTGAGGGAACTAAGAAGTATTTCCAACCTCCCCACTTTCCGGGCCAAGTAAAATCATACTTATTCAATCACTAAACTAAAAAAAAAAACAACACAGAACTCATCAGTTCTCACAGCAAATGCCTCCCACACTTCCCTCTTGGGGGAGAAATGGTGAGAAAGAAATGGAGGTAGAGCAGTTGTTTCCATTCATCTTGGGAGCATGTTCAGCTGCTTCTATAAGAGGTGTCATATGAAACCCCAAATAATATGGTTTGTTATTCTGTGTATTTTTAAGCTGTGTGGTTTATAAGCCTCACCACTATACCATCATCCACCAGATAAAATTGTTAAATTCACATGGTGTTATCTGTAGTTATCTATGAAGTTAAATAGTTATGTTTATATAACAAAAATCAAAGCGGACTTCATGTTACAGTCCAAGGACAAATGTCTAAACTTTGCTTTTCCTGGTCTTTCATCTCCTATATACGCTTGCAAAATTAAAGCTTAGTAAAGAACAAAGAGGCCCCCTTTACCTCCCAAAAGTAACACCACAGACACTGTCCAGTCAAGTGATCTTTGTCCACCATAGTTTGTGGTGTGACTTTCAGGTCCTTTGAAGGATAGAGGGACGTAATTACTATATTTAGTGCAAAGCTCCCTCTGCATTCTCGGAAAACATCTCCTCCAGGGTTGTATCGTGGTAACATAAAATTTAAGTTCCTGCCTTTATACTCTCCTAATAGCTCTATGATTCTCAAAAGTATAATCATAAGGCTGCTTAAGGGAATGGAAAACCATGTGGAGAATATCACTGTGATTCAACAAAGGAACGGCAAAAAGAATAATAATTGTGCCTTGGGCACATTCAAATGTTGCAGAGAGGAACTGAATAGGCCAAGAAACAGCACTAATGGCAGTCATGGAAGCAAGAGTCCAATGTGCTGCCTGTGCAGACACAGCAGTCTTCAGCAGCAGACCAAGGAGAGAATATATTTATGAAAATAATAAAGTGCATTCATTTCTAGCAGAGCAATTACCTTCAAGTTCACAGCCCAGCAGCTCCATTCGCAGCCCCAGTCCCCCGTGTGTGGCTCTCTCAGGGTAGACACGTATGAATCGTGTCGATACAGGTTCAAAAGTCCGCAGTTCAGGCGTGTCATAGTTGGTGTTGCCTTCAAAAGTCTGCAAAGCATGACAAATGCTACTTGTTAAAAAAGAATAGTCTATTTTCCACACTCATCTTTTTTCCTTCATTCTCCAGTCTTTGAATTAGGTGAGCAGTAGGCCATATTCTAACGGCTTAATAAGAGTCAGGCATTCCTATCCTAAATGAGAATCGAAAATACATTGTTAAAGCTTCTCGGAAAAGTAATGCATTTCATTTTTCATAAACTCAGTAGCAACTAATCCATCAGGGTCATAACAAGAGCTGAGTGTTTAATGAGACATGTTTTTAAATGACGCTCTGATCTGAGGTTTAACTGGGTGACATTTCCAACACTTCTCAGGGAAAAAAACGGCTGAGGTGAAGATCCTGTCACCTTTTAAGTGGTTACAATAATAATCCAACTGTTCAAGAGAAAATTTCAATCTGATTTCCCCCAGTGACAGAGCTTCACAAGTTGTAGCTATTTCAAAAGACATAAATTAAACTTCAGGAGCAGTAGCTGCAAGAGTTCTTCCAGTGAGCCTGCTATTGAAGAAGAATTAGAAGAAAGAGAAGAAAGCTGCTTCCTGACAAAACTGCGATGTAATCCAACAGGCAAGGCAGGTCAGCAAATGTACGTTTCAGACAAAAAATCTCTTCTCTGAATTGCACTTTGGGTTCTTCAGACACAATACAACTCTCAATAGCATTTGTTTGATAACCTTCAGTTTCTCCTTTTTAGTAATCTTGTGCATATAGAACACATTATAATTTGTACTTTTAGCAACACCTCAAGTGCCTCCATGTAGACGATCAGTCCTTAGAAGGAATAAACTGAACAAAGAAACGGTCCTTGGCATGAAAGCTTTATAGCTCAAAATAGGCAAAAGCAGTTATTTTTACCCTATTTTCTAGCAAAAAATGCCTTCAGAATATCAGGTACAGAAGTCTCTAAAGTACAAAGTATGAAAATGTATATAACAATGAAGTAAAAGTATTTTCACATTTTTCATTAATCAGTGAAATGGCAAAACTCTAAAAACCATCTTTGAACTGCAGTTCAAATTTAAGATTAGAAGTGCTACCATAAGGTACTTCTAAGATATAGCTGTGAAATCAGAAGCATTCTTCAGGAAGAAAGCATCAGATGCCCTTAATTTTGGATGAGAACAAAACCCAACCTGCAATAAACTCCTTCTGTTCATCTGGAGCAGAGAAAACAGAGGCCATGGGAACAGCTGGTTGAATTCCTAAGGCAGAAAACCAGCATAGGTAAACCCGATTGCCTCTTGTATTTTCAGTGCAGTCCTAAGAGACTTCCTTGTTTTTACTGTACCCCTCTGCATTATGATCACAATCCTTCCAGCCACTGGTTACAGAGTGCCAGTTGCAAAAGCCAATGGTGATGGGAGACTGTGAAGAACTAAAATAAAAAAATAATTGCAACGTCAATGCTGCTTCTCCTACTTCCTAGGGAAATCACACCTCCAAGGTGGCTTCAAGGGGCACTAGCTGACCCAGTGTACTGCCTGTGCTTGGAAGACAGTTGTCACAAATTCATGTGCAGAGGGCCTGTCAGATCTAATTGACATGGAATTACATATTATTATATTTGAATAACAATATAGTGCAAATGATCAGAAAAGCTAGCGGCTATATGAAAAAGAATGAATGCCATTTTATGTGTAAAAAGTAGACAGACACATGTATCTGAGGAATCCTTGCTCCTTTTTTAATAGTAGTCTTAATAGCAACATATAATAATGAAAACTGATTTATAAAAGACATCACTATGGAGTACTGACACATAGACATTAGGATTCAATAGGCATCTAGAATTATATTGAATCATTGTCCTTTGTAGAGCAGAGCTGCCTGTGATTCAATTTTGACTGTTCATTTAAAACACATACTGATACTCTTTGTGGGAGAGGAGAAAGGAGTGTACAGCAAAACTTCACTTTGTGAGTGTCCTTTATACAAGCTATGTCACAAATTGCTTTACTCCACTACAAAGATAAGGTATAATAAATAATAGTTAAAAAAAGAGGAGCTAAGATGGCGAGAGGAAAAAAAATCTGCCTAACTTATTTTAAAATCATAATAAATGTTGCAGAAAAATTTCAAAAGGATGTTCCAAAGGGCAGGATGTTCTGAAGTTTCTTTTACCAGAAAAGATGAGAGGAACTGCAAAAACAACAGCAAAAAACTCCTGCAAAACAACTCATCCTACCCCCATAAAAAGTGGAAGGAGGAAAGAAGTATGAAAGAGAAAGATGACTTATGGAGTAAGCTTGAGTAAGCAAGCCCATGGACAAGAAATACAAATTGGATCTTGAAATGGAGTTCTGCATGGTTATTTGATGATTTGTGGCTCTCACTCCTTTGAGTGCTTGAGCTAAATTACAGGGGGAAACATTTTGCACACTCAAAAATAGCTGAAATTGGGTCAGCCAAAGAGGAAGGAGTTATGGTAGTCTTTGTGGAAGCAGCTGCAGGCATGAATGACAAGATCATGCCAAGAAACAAGGTGATGTTTCACCCTTTGGACATATTCTGTTGTTATGTTTAGCCTGTCACTGCTCTTTCTTCTCCGAAATGCAGTTGTTTGTTTATTGAAAGTCACGACTTTAACCGAGTGAAACGATGTGTTTCATTTCATATAACAGGGCTGTTTCTAATCCACGTTCCTGCTGTGACTCATTATAGCATCCTGTCCCATCTAGCTCTACTTACAGTTAAAAACACTGCATTCCAGTATTAACATTTTAAATTCCTCAGGCTCCAAAATCCATGGGATTTATGCTATTCTCTTTAAAGAAGACTTTTGCTTTGGAATAAAGTTTATTAAATATATTGAACTTTTAGGAAGGATTGTAATTATGCCACAAGAGATTTGAATTCCAGCCCTCTCCATTCCATTAATCTTGAAAGTTAATTTCTGGTGGTGATGAAAACTGAGGATGGTCTCAATGCATTAGTTAGCACACTAGTTTCTTGTCAAACTGCTAACTTCTGACAATGATGGCAAGTGCCTGTATTAGAAAACAGAAAGCCATACAGCAGACGGCGTGCTGCTTCGAAAGCATATGGCATTATTTTTTTCCGTCGTTGAGCCACAGTGTAGAAGTACATGTCAAAACAACATCTATTTTAGAAAGAAAATGGTAAGATCCCATTGTTGATTTACACTCCCTTCACACTTTATGATGAAGTCAAAACTCATGGTAACAAGAGAAAGGAGATGACTGCAAAGGCTGAATCCGTTTAGTTTTAATCCCCCAAACAAATGATGAAAAGTGAGAAAATGCAGACATATTCAGTGAGATTAAAACAGGAGAGAAAGAAGTCCAATATTTACCAAATGTGCCTGGAAAAGCTACATCCATGGGCCCACTCAGCTTTTCCTTTAAGGAAACACAGGTTCCTCCAATGGATGAGTCTATATAGCAAAACAGCTTTTACATCTAATTTTCAAACTAACACAGATGAGATATGAAGCAACTCCCAGGATTCCCATCTGCCAAGCACCACAATGATTTGCCTTTTGAGGGCATGTTTTGGTATATGATTCCCTGGTCATCTCAGTACTACAGCACCAATTTGTGAGCAGGGCTTCTTGCCTACTCATTTCCTCAAGGAAGTGGGTAGGAGGACTAAGAAAGAGTTGTGCCTTTTGAGGCAAAAATGCACTTTGTGAGCAGAGATAGCAAAATGGGATGGAAGATTTCAATGGGATTTGGTGGAAATAAGCTAAACCCCCAGTGTAATTTAGGTCCTGAAATGCATACATCCAAAGACAAATCAGAACAGATACATTCCCAGAAACTCTTCTGGGCCACAATTATTTTCTTTTCCTTGAAATCTAACCCAGCACTTCATTTGGCCGTCCTCTGGTAATATCTTCCCAAGCAAACTCCAAGATGCTTCCCTTGTGACAGTACAATAGTACTACTCACTTGGGATGGGATAACATGACCAAAACTTCATTACAGAGAGCCTGTGAAACTCTCAAAATAATCTATAGGCAGTTGAGAAATACAACAGGTACCCCACTGAGCTGAGTAACACCATTCTCATTCTATAGCTCTGACAGAAAAGAAGCAAAATAAAAGTAATTCAAATAAATTTGTCTCAAGTTTGTTCACTCTCAGTTTTAGAGTTTGGCTTTTTAGAGTAGATTTTAAAATCCCATTGCATGGGATTTTGCACTAAATTGTGGGCCACAGAGGCACCAATGTTGCCAGGAGTCAAGCCTGAACTAGCTGCTGAATAAGCAAAAACTTGCTGCCAGAGAGGCAAATGTCCTAAGGCCAGCTCTTGCCCTCAGGCATGGGACAGCTCCCACAGCATTCCTTCAGGGCTGCTGCCCTTGGAGTCCTCCTACTTGGCTTCACCCCAGCTGTGTGCCTTTTCTAAGGTCAGACAGAGAGGTGTAGAAATGTAATGCAAACTTTTTTTTAAACTCAACTTTTCTTTAATGCAGAATTTTCACCCTTACCTTTATCTTTTTCTTGCTGGAATCCATGATCATTTTCCAATCTGACCCATTGTTGCTGTAGCCGATTTTGAATTTTTTCATGAACACTTTGTTTTCTCGGTGCTTGCCTCCTTGGACAATGATGCCCCTCACTATTTTTTCCTCGCCGAGGTCTATTTGAAGCCATTCATTTGTATATGGATGAGTAGTTGGTGGCAGGGCCCAACCTGAACGGCTCGTTATGAGGCGAGCATTTTCTGGGATCCAGTTTCTATCCACTTGAGTAGATGCAGTAATCTGAGAGTCAGGAATAAGGCCAGACACCATACCCAGCATCCCAGAACAAGGATAATCTACAGAGAAAAGATATCCAAATAAATGAAAGAGTTATTCTGAACAAGCACCAAAACAGAAACAGGACATATCAGTCAATTCAACTATCATAACTAATTAGTTATTGATTTCTTATATTCAAAAGAATCTATTGGATTTGTATATAATTTTCATTTGTTCAAACTTGCACATCCTAGTTTTAGCAGGAAGTACCAAAATACCACAAGTATTTTTGGCTTGGTGGGAACCAAAAGGATCAGAAAATCCTATTCTATTCTTGTTTTCTATTCTTCTTGCTAAGGCAAAGAGTGAAGGGCCATCTGAATTTGTGAATATTTCCTCAGAGAAAACTTCCAAAACCAGCCAGAATCTGGTTGCAGATTATCGAATTTTGGTGACACTGGAAATGGAAATCTGCATGCATTAAAATACAATTTATTGTTGCACTTGAGATTTTCCTAATGCATTTCTTTTATCTCTCAGACTTTTTAAGGTGACGAAGAAGTGAAATAGTTTCCTCTTTTATCATCATAGATAAAAATAAATTAGAAGTACCTGCTAACAAGAAATTAAGAATTCTATAATAGAATGAAACAGTAGATCTGATTACCTACATCTAATCTGAAAAGATTTCATAGAATGACTTGGAACTCTCTAACAAAATAATCAGTAATCTTATTTTCCTGCTGTATGGAAACCAGTTTTAAGAAACATTTTTAAGACTAAAGAAACACCTTAAAAGGAAAAAAAATCCCTAAATATTAAAAATTAGTGCCATTGAACTGTATTAAGTGCTAAAAAATGTGCTAGAAAAATTAGCTTTTTAAAGTCTAATAAATTATTATCATTTTATTTCAACTGTGAGTTGTATTTTTACTTTACAGATCAAAACTATAGAAAATTTAAAACTGTAGAAAAGATATTTTAAAAAAAATTTGACAGGTAACTGTGTGATATAAAGAATTACATTAGAATACTGATCATGACTGGGACTTGACTACAAATACCATTATTTGCACAGACTTCAGATCTATGTGTTTGCACCTAGCAATCCTTTTAAACCTAGTCATGTGTGTTTGTTCCTTGAGAAACCTGCTGAGAATAGCAGATGTAAGAGAGAGGGACTGGAGGGTTAGAAGGGAAAAATAAGATAGGAATTTGCAAAATACCTGTGTATCTCAGGAATTTTGCATGAAGCTGTAAAGTGATTGTAATAAAAGTAATTAAAACTAAAATATAGTATCAGAAAAATATTCAGATAACACTGGATGTTCGGGTTGTGGTGTTTTATTGTCTTTTTTTTTAAACATTTCTACATTCAGATCATGGTGGAAATCATGATCATGAATTTTACTCATAAAAATAAATCCCACAGCATAGGCACAATTAATTCCCCTGTATTTATAATCTTTCCCAAGACATACCTGTTATCTTGCAGCCATACACTTCAAATCTCAGTGAAACTCCATTTTCCCAAGACACAGGTCTAATTCGCACAAACCGTGTTAAAACTGGTTTGGCAAAAGGTCTGTAAACAACATCAGTGGGATTGCTATTCCCTTGGAACACCTTTGTGTGGAAAGAAAAGGTATATATTTGTTATGCTTTCTCTTAAATGGTGTTTACAGCTCTGTGTTTTGCAGATAGTTATGATATGAGGTCTAACCAGGGTTGGCTGTGGGGGCTGAGACAAAAGACTTCCATGGGAAACTATTTCATTAATCTCCTAACACAATTTTTGCAGACAGGTTTGCTTTCCTTGGGGGGAAAAACGAAGATGTAAGGTGTTCAATGATAATAAAATAGTTGTTCCTAATGCCCAGGTCTATATGCAGGAATGACAAACACTGGTCTTTGTCACCCAACAACTTCTGTGTCCTGGAAGAATCCCCCAATGCCCCACTAGAGCAGTTTTATTTCTTGTACACTCATAGTACGATGCAGAAAGCTAAAGAATCTCAGACTCAAATTAAAGATTTGGATTTCAATTAGACCAAAAATCCTATATAGAGTTATGATAAAAATATATATTATTTTGCTGACCTTGGGCTTAAGATTTTTTAAGGTGTATTGTGCAAACCTTGCTTTATTAACATCCTGTTTTCAAATCCTTTTCAACAGGTTCTCAGAATTTATTTCTCCTTGCATATTGAGATTGAAATCTATTTAAAATCTGTGTAGCAGGCTCCAAGATTTTCCCTGCATCCCCCGAGGCTGGCAGTCAAATTAGATGAACAATGAGACTTCCACCAGAAGCACATGACTGTGCTGTGCTTTCATGTTGAGGATCCTGCAGACACACTCCTTCCTAGCCCAGCCAAAACCTTGCAATGTTCCAGTCCAAAGAAGGTGATTCAGCTTCCTGCTTCTTCCTCACATAGAGGGGACCAATTTCCTGTTGTTTTCCATGGATGCAGACCCCTCTCCTTTTATGGTAGATTCTCCCATTTCTTACACACACTGTCCTGCTTTCCTGTTTGTTCCTTACAGTAGCTGCATTAATTTGGAGTGGAGGCCAACAGCACACAGCTGTCAACTCATAAGGCTCAGTTACATGTCAAGTAATTTGAGATAAGAATTTCATATCTAGTATGAGATTTTTAAAGGAACTGCTTTTCTTTCCAGCAACTTTTCTTTTTTTTTCTGTGAGGATCTGCTGTAGTTTTCTCAAAGTTTGCATCTGACAGAGGAAAGGAGTCTTTTCTCAAAAGTACACAGATATAGTTAGTGCAACATGAGTGTATGGCTGCCTTGAGACCTGCAGCTGCAAACTTCTAATTTGAATTAAAATATCTGGGAGGGAGACTGGTGCATACATTTTTCCTGTCTTGATCAACAGAAAAATACTGTCATTTTAGAAAACTGATTTTTTTAATGAATCCTTTGTACAAGTGACACACGTTTAGGAAATATTCTCACTAATTAAGGACAGCATGTGGAAGAGAAACTCATGTAAAACACACTCTTGGAGAGTTTACAAATTGAAGTTGGTAATGAAAATCAGGCATGGTCTGATTTTGAAAGAAGCATTTGTTCAGATTACAGAATCCAGAGCCAGGAAACCCCGTGTCTCATACCAGCCACTGTGCTGGCCCCTCTTGTGACTTTGGGCAAGTCAATTATTGTATCTGTATATACACTACTGTATATAAAGATACAGTGCCCACATTGTGTCATTTAAGTTTCAGAACTTCCAGTAAAACCAGGATAATACCTGTCAGAGAGAAGCTTTCAGTATTCATTTTTTATTGTTTTCCAAAGTCCTTCAAAAAAGCACGATGTATTTGTTAAACACTGATACCACATTGATTAGATAAATGTAGTGGACTTGGCATAGCGCTTACAGATGAGTCAGGGACAAACCAGTAACCAAATATTTAGAATTAGATAGGGTTACACTGATAGAGTTTGATATTGCACAGCTCTTCTGTGTCTTTACAGAAGGGTCACAAAAAAGCTGTTTTGAAGGGAGGTACCACAAAACTTTTCAAATTGCATCAGCCCCTGGCAGCCTCTGGGGATGCTGCTCTCAGGCACATCCTGACCAAGGTGGGAAGGGAGGCACAGCCTCACTGGGGCCATTCATGTGAGAGCTGGAGCAGAACTGACTTTTCAGTAATGAGCTTTATGCTCACAGTAGCGGATAATGACAATTTTTCTTACGAGTGTCTAAAGCTGTTTCATTGGGAGGTCACAGAGAGCAAATCTGCTGATAAATGGAAAGGTGATAAAAATCTATAAGGATGGAAAGATGTGCCTAATCATCTGTCTGCATGACCCCCATCACTGAGATACTCGGAAGTCTAACAAACCACTAATCACTTGCTAGCAGTCCTGCATGGCCATGCACAGGGAGCCCAGGCACTGACACATTGCATATCCAAAGATTCACTGCAGATAATGGACAGACACATTTTTTGAAAAGTTCTGAGTAATGTTTTTTCTCAAGGTCACATAGAAAATCTCTGAGAAGCAGCGAAACAGCAGTCCAGGAAAAAGACACAAAATTACTCAAATTATGGTGAGTTCAAGAGATAGGGCATCACCTTACACCATTTTCAGTTTCTCTAGGCTTTGCATAAACAATTTCTGTGGCCCATTACTACTGAGACATAAGTTGGCTTCTGGATTTGGGAAATAGTGCTGATCAACCTGACTAAACCTCATTCCTCTTTTTGAAACAGATGATAGCAATTAAAGAATTCAACAGACTATTTCTTGGCTGAAGAGAGATAAAAAAAGGGAAAAAGAACACTTACAACAGGCTTGTTTCCCTCCTTCAGTGTAATCCAGTCCTCTCCATTGGAGCTGACATCTACACGATATGTTTTCAGGTAATATTCTTTCTTTGTTTCTTTTGAGATGGCTCCTTGTGTCCCAATCCCAGAGACAAAGCGGAGAAGGCCCAGGTCTACCTGTGGTAGAGTATAATTTGGAATGTGAGGACAACCAGTTCAGAGCATAACAACATTGCATCAGTGGCACCCTCTCTACCTCACCCTGTTTTACAAAAATAATAAGGATTTTATATAAAGCAAGCTGCAAAATATTGTTGACAATAACATAGACATAATCTCCTCTTTTGTAAAGTATCATCACAGAAGATGGGAAAATTAGCCTAATTAGCCAGGAATGTTATTCACACACCAGAGAATTCTCTTTCCTCTGTGAGGGAGGAGCCAGAGACACCATCAGTGCGAGTGGGAACCACCAGACTGCAGAGGAGTTACTAGAGAAATTCCTCAAGGACCAGTCTGCTGAACAACCTTACTTAATACTTTCATTAAGCATTTGCATAGATGCTAATGAGATTCCCTAAGGACACTAAGCTGCAAGGTGTTGCCAACACAGAGACTCATGCAGTGAGAACTGAGTGACCCTGAGGACTGTGGCAGTAGAAATGGGACGGAATTTACTAGGGTAATGTCAAAGTTGTGCACTTAGGGAATGATAACAAGAATTCTGCTAAAACCCAGAAGATCATCACTTGCAAATAGAAGAAAAGAAAAGAATCCCAATGTATATTAGTTGGTCACAAGATATTACAAATCCCTGTGTGATTTTGTCAGGAAAAAGGGAAATTAGTTGCTAGTACTGTATGATGTATTTGAGGAAAACAGAAAGAAGCATTAGCACAAGTGCAGTAATTCTGTTCCAGTTGTCAAATGCCTTGAACTTCTATCATTAGAAAACAATGTCATTTTGAACTCGCTGGAGAAATGCACATGAATGTGTGTTAGAGGTCATCTCTCTTCTTCACTCTTCTCTCTCTTTCTCCTTCTCTCGTGGAAGTACATTGTCCATTACAAATGGACAGGTGATTTAAGTTAACCTAAGTAACTAATTTAATATTATATTACTATACTATTAATTTAATAGTATAATTAATACTAATTATAATTAATACTACTAATAATTAATATTATACTAATAACCCCATTATTTATTTTACATTCAGGTCTTTTCCTTATCTAGTTCATCGTGTGGCATCAGGGAAGTATCAACATATTTGGGAGAATGATGTGGGGTGCAGGAATACAGCTACTCAAGCAGCTGGCTACTCATTTCTGCTGGCAAAAGAAACCCTTATCCCAGTGCACAAGTCCAGCTGCCAAATAGCTGAAACTGGGCACAAAGCTTTCTCACAGTCAGGTCAGTGACCACACTTTTGAAACCTCTGCCATTTCCTTACAGTTTTTTTTTAGCCATAACAAACCGATTAAAATCAAATTCTTCACCATCTTTCTCTGCAGCTAGAACCTTCTCTTTGTTTCCTGAAACAGGTAATTTAATCTCAGTATAAAATGACACTATTCACAAAATATTATTCAATGTAATTTATTCTCCTAACTTCAGTTGTCCAGAGTTTAGTAGGATAATAATAGGTTGAATTAACCCTTCTCAAGTGAATGGCCCATGAATGTCTCAGGCTTTTTCATTATTTCCAAAGTACGTAGGATTCAGAATATATGTGTCCTGTGTCCCACAGGCATCCTTTTTCCTGGATGTATGTCATATATCCAAAGGCACTGGAGCAGTTAAATCAACATGCTGTGCATTCTCTCTCAAAAGGCTGAAGGAAGTGCTATTCAGGACAGAGCGTCTGCTCTCTCAGTGCCCATGTCATATGCAAGGCATTTTGGAGTCCTCCAACACAAGAATAGCAGCCTTGTGTGTGACAGATAGAACTGGCTTTCAGGGCAAAGCCCCTGCCCCAGTTTGTAAGGCTCATAAAGTCTATATGTAACATTTTAGCCCTTGTCTTTAGGGGTGAAATACTGCAACATTTTGTTTTTGTGTGATAAAAAAAAATCCAGTCAAAAAAAAAAAAATGAAATCCCAGCCCCACCTCACAAAAACAATCAAGTGATTTAAAGTAACTGGAGAGTCTCAGATGTTAGATTGTTGCAATCTGAAAGTTAATGGGGGAATCTGGGCATCATTGCTCTGAGCAATCTCAGCTTAACTTCAAATGCTCTCCAAGCTGTACTCCGCTGATTGTAAAGTGTGCTGCACTGAGTTATGTCCAATACCACATTCACTTCCAGGCTGAAGTGCACTTGAAAATCTGGAAGTCTGAGGGAGCACAGAGCTAAGTTATTTAAATGATCTGCCTCTCTTACAATTTGAAACAGCTCTTCAGTTTTGAAATGATTAGGGTCCCAAGCCTGTACCATTCCAACTGATTTGAAATTATTCTAGTAGAGGCTTTTTAATATACAGTAAGTACTTCATTGTGAATAAAGTCAAGCAATGGCCTACTACAAGAGTTCTAGGTATTTGAAGCCAAGTTAAAATTTAACATTGGTGGCTTAGGGAGATTTGATTATTTGATGCCTGACTTAACAATTGCTGACCATTCAGGCCTCAGGCTTGTCCTGTCAGAAAACTTCAGGCCCCCAAATTTTGCTTGGTCCCAAATTCTGAGATTCAATGCATCTTCTTAACTCCAGGGCACTGAATATCCTACAGCATCCATCTTACTGCCCAGGATTAAGTCCCAAACACACAATGGATATAGATATGTACTTTCATGCCTAAAACCTGGCAGAACTCTCTCACTGGGAGAGAGGGAGACTCTGAGAGAACCTCTGATTTATTGCCTATAAGTAAGGAAGGAAAGGCAACCTCATTAGCACCCCTGGCTCCAGTAGCTGAGAAAGACATCACTGGAGAAAGGAGGGCTCTCTTTGTTAGGGAGCACATCTCTTCACATAGATGTGCTCTCTCTCCAGGTCAGCAAATCTTTATGTGCTCTTGAAAACTTGAACTATGTCAACAGTAGTCCTCTCCTGGAGTGTCTGGAATCTGACAGCTCGAGTGTTCAGCACAGCTTTAAACCCCTTGCAAAAGCAAGCTGTGACCCCAGACCTGCTGCGTGCTAGGGGCTGTTTGCTCACAAGCTGATAAAGGAAAGAAGAATAACATTTCTCCATTGGTGTTTTGTGAGAAAGAAGCAGTGCAAACAAAAAAGGTGAGATTAAACAACAGAGAAGCAGAAGGGTCTCCTGGAATTTTTAGTACTAACTCTGTGCCAGTGAAAAGGTCCAGGACAGAGGCAGGGCTTAAGGCATTTACTTCCCTTTGACAGTTCTTTGCAGTGGCCTCCGGAGGGGAGCTGCTCCTCTCCAGGTGCATGCAAACAGAATTGCAACACTGTGCACCCCTCTGTGGTGCCTAAGTATGTTTGCAAATTAACTTCTAAATGTAACAGTCTTCTCTAAGTAAGGTGATAGAAATGAATTATGTAGAAGGCTACCTTGGAAACTGCATGACACATCTCAATGGGCTGTTAAGCTCCCCCTCATTAATCACTTCATGATGCATTTTGTTTTTGTTCTAATGTTTTTGGAAACTTTGCTTTCTATAAAATGCAAAAATTTGTCCATAAAACACAGATTCTAAATGTCACTGGGACTGTTCAGAACTGAAGTTCAACCATATAAATTGGTAGTAACAACTGGAACCTGAAGGTACTATAGTGCAGCTGTGGTAAGACACAGCTCTTCTCTATTTTTCCCAGAGGAATCAGTGCAGAGGGTAACAGCTCTGGGACAGCTGTGTCACCAGATAGGAATTCTTTTGCATCTTGAGGCTTAAGTCTACGGAGTACACCTCTCTCTATAAGTCCCAGTCAACACTATATGTCCTCTCCAAAGAAGTCTCCAAGTATTAACACGACCAGAGGTAACCCATTTTTCTCAGATGCAGGCTACTCCAGCTATGATTGTAATATAAGTCTTTAATAACTAGCTTTTTGTTTTGGCCTTCTTGTCCTTTCTGTTTCAAGAACTTGTGTTTCATGTTAGAGTGACTGTGAAGAGATGTGGTGTTGAAATCCGGTACTTTTGAAGATGAACATCAAATGCATTTCCGTGCAATTATTTGACATTTAACGTTCTGCACATATGATAAACAAGCATCTGGTATTTATTTTAGAAAATGCAAGCGATTCTGTAAGTTATCACAAGCCTTATGGCTGTGATCTGAGATAGGCAGCTGTCTCCAAACCTGAAATCTTCACATTTCATTTCCATGACCAGAGTTTCAGCTTTGACTAACAGCAGCATGTTTCAAGTTCTTTTTTTTTGTTTCAAATTTTCACTTTCATTCAGATTAAGAAGGATATCTCTCTTGGAAAATGATGCCTAAGGGCCTTATCCAAAAACATAACCTTTGATAGTTGCCTGTGCTGCAATGTGAACATCTTTATTTCGAAGTGCAAGTCTAGGACCAGACTTGCCTATAGGAATGGTCCCCTAACTTACAAAAAATGAGGAGCATGTCGAGTATGTATTTTTTTTTTCCAGGAGAGACATGTTCATGTTTTTTTTCAAAAAAGCCTCACTTGTTCCTATTTCTAAAATCAATTTATTTCTTACAGAAGCATATTGCAAGGCACTAGCTGTTTCTACATATGAATTACTTCCTCTCTATTTATTCTGCAATATCTCCTAGCATCCAGGAGAAATAATCTTATTGCTGTATTACTGTCTCCAAAAAATGCAGGTGGGTGACACATTTTTAAGACAAAGATATGCAAGGGATGGCATATGCATTTTATTTGAGACCAGTTAAAGAGAAGGAAAAAAATAACATTTAGCTCTGCACAATGCATCATGTAGCAAGTCTGAGCAAACTTCTGGATAAAGAATGACACACAACATACGTGGCTTGAAATTAATATTGCTGCTTCCTGTCATCATACATAACTAGGTTGTAGTATGGAAGACCTTATCTTCAGAATGAAAATCTGCCTTGTTAAATAAAATACAGTCATTGAGGGAGCTGTAGCAAGGGAGCAGTTTTGCCAGCTTTTAACACTCCTACTGTAGATCTGTTCAACAGCCTGAGAAAATAAAGTACTGAGTGCTGGAGTTTGATTAACAACAGGAAGCTTTTTGTTGTGGGCATCTCTTGTGGCTTGAAAAGCTGTACAATCCATCACTTGACACAGCATACCAAAGCAAATATTTTTAGAGAACCGTGTCATTTCCCTAGATAGCATACAGTGCTCTGAGTCAGATTAACTGTTGTGATGCTTCACTGTTCTGTCAAATATTTAATTAAGCAAGAGTTGATCTATTTTCTTAACACTGCTGTTGATTTGGCCAATCATGCTTTCTCATGAGGTATATACAACTATGACTTAATTCCTTAATTTCTTAGATTGTAATGCTAAGTAAAAACGGGACAGGCTCCAGTAGAAATTCTGAAAAGTCTAATTAATTTGGTTGGAAAATTACTTCCAAAAGTCTTCATTCTTGACATGAGTAGTCATTACAAGAGCACAACTCCTTGATTAATGACAGGCTGTAAATATTCATCCTGGATTTAAGTGAAAATAGTTAAGCCTGTAAACTACCTCAAATTTTTTGTGTAAAACTCTCAGTGATACTTGTGGCAGGTCCATAAAGAAAGTGGGGAGAAAATATTGCTCTTATTAAGATCTCTCCTGGGTCACAGAAGTCTTTCTCATTGACCTTGACAGCAACATCCTGAAAGCCCCAAAAGGGAAAGCAGCTAATCACAGGCTCAACTTGTAGTCTGTGCCTAACAACCGTCCCCAGTCAGCATGTTTTACTAAACTGATGCTTATGTGACTTGGCAAAAATGGGGAAGCATGGAAGAAGAGATGAGGAAACATTCAAGCCAAAGACATAGGAATTCTTGGCAGCAAAAGGGAAATGAACCTTTCTTTAGCAGTTGAAATGTATATTCCTCACAATCTTCACCTTCTGCTCAAATCCCTTTTTGCAGAAGGAAAAAACATAAGTGTAAAGATTTCCCCCAACTGAAAACAAAGAATAGAGTCAAAAGATGCTATCAAGTTGAGCTACTGAGGCTGGGGTCACAGGACTGAGTACAGCAACTTTTCTCAGAAGCAGATCAGCCAGTTTCTATAGGAGAAAATTAAGGATAATGGTGAAAAAGTATGACTGATAAACATAAGAGAACTTCAGTCATCATTATGAGGCCAGTTCAAGAAGGAAAAGATGCAGAAAGCATAAGAAAAATGAAATCCAGAAACATAAAGGAAAAAAGAAAAGACAAGAAAAGAATAAAAGAAAAAGCTTCTGTGTCTCTGACAGAGAAAAGATAATGCTTGTGTGGGCTGTGTTGCATCTGGATTCATGGCACATTCTCCCACTCTTATGTTAATTTTTTTTTTTTTGCATAAATCAGAAGCAACTAATTAAAAAAGAAATATTTAATTCTGACATGTTCTTTGAACTGGTGTTCCATCTGGTTCTGTTTGAATAGTAAAATCTGCTGTAGTCATAAAAATTGGCAAGCAGCACTCTGGTAAAGAGAAACAAAAGAGACTCAGTACAGCAGGTTAATACACTAGCATTTTAACTGGAGACATTTCCAGAATTCAGCAAACCAGATCGCTCCAGGATGGAAACTATAAAGATCAAATGCGAAAGCGAAATGCTGCGAGGGGGCCGGGAGCGGCGCTGCCGCCGGCGCGGGAGCGCGGCGCGACACGGGCCGAGTCCTCGCAGGAGCCGGGCACGGGCAGGGCACGGCCCGGGACGGGCTCGCCGCGAGGGCGAAATGCACCCGGGCGCACGCAGGGACAGGGAGCCATCCCCCTGCTTCGCATTTGCAAGCTCCATCTCACGCATTCATGTGGGGCTTTGATGCAATGCCTCGTTATTCAGAAGACTCAGAAAATACCTTTCTCCTAATTTATTTTTCTTACTTGAACACTATTTAAAACCTGAACACCGAGATACAATAAACTCTGATAACAAAGGGAGGAAAATGTAATCGTATTGGGTTTTCTATAGACTCTGGGATCTAAGCAATCAGCATCTTGTGCCATTCAAATCCTCTCTGTAGCAATGGAGAGAAAGGCTGATTAACTCCCAGTGCTTTAGAAAAAGATTGTTTTACATCTTGCAGGAACATATCTTGCTGTGAAATATTACTTCTTTAAAATGAAAACCTTTGCTTCAGCACTACATTAACTTGCAAATGGATAACCTAAGACATGTACAATGACTTGGTCAAAAAAAAAAAGGAGGAATGTGAATGGCCCCTTTCTCCAGCTAAGATACTTAGGAACCCTTGCTGAGCAATAAATGAGTCAGGAACGTAATACTTTTAATTAACGTTTTCTGAATACTTATTTGTAATTTACATTTAATTTTAAACCTGAGCTTAATCCTCTGATCTGGAATGAAGACAACTATTTAGTGCAGTTTGAATGTGACCTTCCCTGGTTTGTGTTAGAAACTATAGAAAAGGGAAACTCTATAGCAATACTTGCAGTAACACTCTTTTCTGAGAGAAGGACATAATTGCAGGACTTTCTTTCCCCTAAGTGTACTGAGCAACCAATGCACAAATGGGAAACAAGTAATCCCAAGCTTCTCTCTCAGACTTCTTCACATGCGAATAACCAGACTTTGGGTGGAAAAAACTGAATTTTGCCTTAAGTTCTTTTGGTTTTTTGTGCCAGCTGCTGTCCTGTCAAAATCAGGGGTTACAGGCAGAAGGGCTTGATTTATAATTGTGGTATTTTGAGTATAAGTACAATACTACATGTGTAAACACACAGTAATAACTTCTCCTTCCTGTTTCACAGCATACCTATGCTAATGGTAGAAAGCTGCTAAGCAAGGGATGATATACAGTACAAAATTAAGCCTCTCCTGTCTCAGACAGCACACCTTGATGGCATAGATAGATCTGACTGTGCAATCACTGTGTTCAGCGTCAGTCCCACTGAAATAACTGGAATTTACTACACTCAGATATTTTTGAGAGTTCAGGATTCAGGTTTTCTATAAAAAATCACAGCAAAATGAGGAAAAAGTGCCAGTGTCTGTGATATAATACTTTTTAAGCCTAATTTCACTGGAGTAGGCGTACCACCTGTGTCACATGGAAATACATGTATTTTCTTTTGATCGGCTTTCTCATCTTGGAAAATCGGCACAGTCTCTTTAAATCAGTCATTCATCCACAGGAGTCTGCATTCATTTATTCTCTGTTAAATGGAACTGTCAGTTTTGTTGCATCAAAATTCGATTTTCTATTTCACACACATTGTATATGATGATTTTAATTTACTGCTGGGTCACCAAGCAAGTCACTGCTTTTTTAAAATATGAGTTACTGCTACCTTCTAGAAAAATGTCAGGTAGCTACAGTTAGACAGTGTGGTGAGGGTGCTGTAAATGTATGGTGAAAAATGAGAGACAGACTGCACATGCAAAGATTATTTCACTTTTTCTGGTATGTCCCTCACAGCTCTGAGGGAATGAACACATGTAGATTAAATACTTCTGAGGCTGTGATTTGGAAGACCCACTGCTGAGAGTGGTGCTCTTGTCCTGTGCTGGAGGAGGAAGTGGGACAGCAGAAGAGATGGCACAGGTCCCTGACTACCAAGACAACTTCCTCCAAGTGCTAAAGCAAACCAGGGAGACTGGCTGCCCCCAGCTCAAAATTCAGGCAGAAGGATTTTATTTCCAGGGTTTCTTTGGCCAGATAATGGTGCCTGGTTTCTGTAACCCCACTCTACCTATCTAAAAGTTACTCTATCTGCAGTTATATAAAGAGAAAAGCTATTGATTTTTAAGTGTTGTGGCTTTTAAAAATAAACACAGGATGTATTTTCTTAGTTAAGCATATCACAAAAGGGGGGAACCCTCTTATGGACAGCTAATTTTTAAGGCCTGCTAAGAATCTTTAAAAATTATTCTGTGCTATGTTAACCCTTTAGTACATAACCTGAAGTTAATAGTATTGGCATTGGAGAAGAACCTTTTCCTGTGTCTGTTATGGCTAAAAGACACTTTAGTCTTTAGTACAATAACCTGTAACCTGAATACAACCAGTTAAAGTATACCCTGGTTTGAAATGTGATAGGACAGATTGATACTTTCATCATCTTGAAGAGAATCAACACCAGGAATGAGTTTAGCCTGAAGTGTTCAAAACAGAATGCTGCAATGAAGAGAAAGGCCAGACTACACAGTTACAGCTGGTTGGTGAAGTTATGTGTAAACAGTACTTCCCTGATGAGAAGCCAGTTGTGCCTGAAAACAGAGGGACCGAATCTCAGCTTAATGTTTGGTCAACTGTATTTTCTCTGCTAGCAGCTTTTGTTTACCAGTCAGCTTTGGAGGTTATTCTGATGCCTTTTAAACTTTTTTTGAAACCTTAAATGAAAATATTATAGGCAAAGACAAAATGAAATTAAGTGTTTCCTTTTTGAAACATCCTTTTTTTTCTTTTTTCTGTGGGGGCAAGAAGACAAATTGCTTTCTGAAGGGCAGGTATTTACCACTTGGAAGAAATCTCATTTATCCTTCTACTCTACCTATTTTGCTACTGCTGTGAAAATGTCACCTAATGGGAAGAACAGAATTGAACTGGGACAGAAACACAGGATGACACAAAGACAGGGGAGGAAAATAATAGCTCAGCAACAGAAAATCTGGAGTATGGATGCTGGGATGGGGAAGGGCCCATAGGACTCATGAACTCTACAGCTTCATACTACTGTGCAGGTGTGGAAAGAGTGAATAAAAATGCATAATCGTCTCTGCAAAGCACTCAGCAGCACACCTCTCATCTCCAGCCCAGGGCTGGCCCCGTGAGAACAGAGACCTTTAGCTCAGTAATAACTCTGCTTATTATAACACACCTCAGCTGTGCGTTCCTACCCAAGGCTCTGTTTCTAGCCACTGCCCTTAGTCACTTAACTTCTAGCCTTGAGCTTTACCTCACCCTCAGTCTGACACCTGCCTAGTCTCGTAGATTAATTTATTTCTGCCAGACTCAGAAAAATCTCCCTCTGAGATACCTTCCTTCACATCTGCAGAAGGTCCTGGCTGTGGTGTTGCTTAAGATGTGTTGCTTGGCACTGGGTGGGCAAGGCTCCCACAGGGTCTGCAAACCACCTGGGAGAGAGCTCCCCTACCCAGCAGAATGGCACAAACAACTGATTTCTTGGCATGACGACGGCTTAAAACCCAGCAAACTATAACAAATATTTTGAGTCAAGCCAAACACGTGAACCTGGTGAATGGAGAAAATAAAAACAAAAACAAAGGAGAGAGAAGAATGACTTTGTACAGAGTAAGAGGATTTAATTTCTGTGAAATAAAGAAGAACAAGATGTGATTTTAAAAAACAAAACCAAAACGAAACAAGCCTGTGGTGGTTAGTTTAAAACTAGTTTTAGTTTCAGTTTAAAGATTTTAATTCCTTTGCCTCCTGAAACCAACTAGTGAAAGTGAGATAAATTTACAAAATTATTTTAGTAGTTGCTGAATCAGTGCTTTTGGTGGACACATTTTTAATTTGCTATCTCAGCTCTAAAGGGCCATCTGTCTTGCAGCCATTGAGGGGATGTAGGGTTGGACTGGGAAGAAGATGCATAGGTAATTACAGAGCTACATACAAACTACTCAAATCTCTGAAACTATTACAATGATTAGGCTGGCAGTGGAGGCTCAGAGGGGCTCTGCTTCTGCTGCTCCTCCATATGTTGCACTCAGGATTGCTTGAAGCCACACAGGACTCCCCTCTGTATTAGGCCTGATGTTGAAACATGTCAGAGGGAGGTAGCGAGGATTTTCTTCTAAACTACATTTTGCACCTGCACTTCTGGAGCAATAAGGCTGCCAATGGTTTTGCACAGTTCTCTGAGCATCTCTTCAGCCTCCCCAGAGTGATAAATCTATGGCTGGGAACTTTCTGGTACTAAAATAGCTCTTAAAGCACTTTGAATAATCAAAAAACCTTCATACTTTGTAGGGCCCTTTTATTTCTCCCTCTCCCTCTAGTCTAATTTCAGTACTTGCCTTTGTGAAACTCTACCATTTATTCCCATGTCACAGTAAATAAAGGTATGAATGTATCCTGCTGGGTCAATTAACCCCGGTTCTGCGCTGTGTCACAGTCTGTGCTGGCTGTGATTTCCAGAAAGGAATATCCTTTTGTCATTCTTTGCCCATGTGCAAAGCATGTTAAGATCGCTAAGATAACTGTAACACTTTTCCACACAAAGCTAACTCTGCTTTTTGTGATTTCTGGAGTGCAGTTATGAACTGTAAAATGATGTGAACCAAATTCACGACTTGTAATCTAAAGTGGTAGAGAAGACAAAGGACTGACAGTTTTTGTGCTTTAATGTCAGTGTGCTCCCTAATGATGGGCAAGCCCCACCACAAAGCCTTGAACTCCAGCTCTCAGGCAGTCCTTCAAAGGCCAGGAGAACTGGGAGGCTGAGATTTCCCAGTTTTCATGTTATTCTATGCAGTAATATGCTGCACTTCACTTCTGTACCAAACTCCAAAAGAAACAGAAATAATAACAAAAATAACAGGCATTGTTGACTAGCACATCCATGAGTTTTTATGTGAAATATTTAGATAAGCTTGTGGGGTAAAGTCAGCCTAAACAGCTGCCTGATGTAAGAATAAACCTGTAAATGAAACAAATGTGCTGTGCAGCAGCAAATATAAATACTGACTATGTTTTTAAGTGAATACCTGATAAGGAAATCAGCTATGACACAGATGAAAGGTCAAGACACCGAATGATGAACTGCAATTATTTTCAGAAGTGATATGGAAATAAATCAGTATTAATCTATATACCAGTTCACATCAGTGATGTATGCTCCTGGGTTATGCTTCCAAAGGAGCAAATAATGAAGAATGTAGGTTAAAAACTAAAGGAATGAAGACAAATGTGGAAGTTCCATGAAGAAATTCCATCTCAGAGTTCCCTCTCAATTCTGGTGAAGTAGTGTATACAGAGAAATGCTTTAAATCAATGGGAGTATATTTTCCTTGCACAGCAGAGTTAGTGTTAAATAAACAACTGATATTTCAATCAGTGAAGGCAAGGGGGATCTCCCAGGTTGTTTTTTGAGCAGACCTATTGTTACCTCTCTGGCCTTTCTCCAGACTCCTGAATGCTGAAAGATGCAGAGGGAGAATTTTGTACCAGATCAGCTGACACTCCTAAGGCTGACTGGTCTAGAGGTCTCTAATTACTGCAGGGGTTGTAGGTGCCAAAGGGATGGGTGGGCAATGAGATAGAGACTGGCTGGCAGAGGCCAGAGGGAGCAGACCAAGCCAGTGCATCCTGTGCCAACCCCTGAGCCTGGAGGTTTACATGTGGTATCAGGTCTGTGTCCCACTGAAAAACCCAGGCAGTATAAATTTGGGCCGGATTAGCTGGGTTTATGTCATATTAGCCAGAACACACAATAAGGAGTTCATCTTAGTGTATGGCCCTATGACAGCTGCAGAATGACAGACAGTGCTCAATCCAGAACATAATGTCTACTTATGTGAACCCCCTGTTAATCTTTTTGAACAAATTTGAACTGGCAGAGTGTGTTTATACCAAATTAGTGCTTTTTGGTTTATGGCTGCAAAGTTTTGATCTGATACTAGGATTCTTAAAGACGGATTTATCCTACCCCAGACATAACGTGAACTGAACATCTTGTGTTATTAACAAACACGTTTTGGTCTCTGGGCAAGCTGGGGGTCTCACTCACAGGATGAGAGAAAAATTGTGCCACCCAGACACTGTAATTCAGCTTGGTGGGAGCGCAAAGATTTGTGTTATGTGCGTTAGAAGAAACATTTTGATAGAAAACATACAGATCCTGCAGTAAAAGTACCCAGAAGGTGTTGGTCCTTGTGGGTTTGAAAACCCACCCCATGATGAGGATTGATGGCAGCAGAAGTTCCCAGTGACCCTGGTAATAGGCAATCACTCTCCCCTCAAAGCCACACACGTGGGTTTCAAGTGTCTTTAGCTGACCACACCTCTCCTGTGGGCGCTCCTCTGGAGCTCCCCCTGCGCCTGCCCTCGGGGCATTCCTGAGCCAGAACGTCTTGCCATGCACAATGGCCCGTGGCTCCTTCTCAAAGGACTGAGAAATAAGATGCAAAAAGACCCCTAAGTATAAAGATTTTGCATGTTATTTTTTCAGATAAGTGTAAATGTAACTGCTTTCTTAAATGCAAACATTAAATCTACTCTGTAAAAACACAATTACTGCTGCCATGGCAGGCATCAGTTGTCCCTTTTGAAGGAATGCCTTGAAAATGCAATCATGAAATCCTTGCACATTATGGATTTCATTAACATTGTACTCCCCTAGGATTCCCAATTGCACAATAACAGGAGTTCTTTAAATTTTAAATACCACAGACAGGAACAATTTCACTAAAACCAGATGTGAAACCCTTGCACGGGCCTTCTTACTGGTTCTAAGTACTGAAACTGGCTGGTAATTGATACCTATTAACATGTTTGTTGTTCAGATTACAGAAATGGAAACACTATACTATTTTTCCTGTGAAAGGATACGTTAATGAGGGACAATGACTTACATTGCAATGGCAGTTCCCTCCTCTTGATTAAATTAAAGGGCTGGTTTTATTTTTTATTTTAAATTATGCTGTTTCAAACTGAAGGGCAGTCAAGTGTGTGAAACGTTAAGTGCAATAAACAAGTAGGCTGAGCTTAAGGTTGAGATGCTAATAACATCCCATATAACAATAAACTACCTTCACGCATATTTTTGGCAGCTGTTGTTCCCTCATGCATATCTTTATTCCATTCATACTGGAAAATTCACAGACTTATTAATGTGTTTTTAAAGAAGAAATTCAATCTAGAGTGACTCTGTTTCTGATTAAGGAATCACTCCAAAGCTCATGTTAGTGGAGCAATTTTCAAAGTGTGTTTGAGGGTAAAAATAAAATGGAGAAAGTAGTGTTCAGCCTTACAGTGCAACTATACTCTGGTTATTTTGAATCTAAGCTTTGACATTGATTTTCAAACAACTAAGGAAAGGAAGGGAAAGGCAACTTTCACTTAACAGAGCCCTGTAAGCAGGTAGAACTCAGATGGACTCAGGAGTTCATACATATCAGCCACAATCTAGTTTTTCCACAAATGAATGGGTTTCAGGTCCACAGATGGAACTCATGCAAATCCATTACTAATAACAAGCCAACACTATTTTCTTAATTATTTTCGTCAAAATGGTCCAAAAGACTTCAATAGCTCAATGGAGACAATAATATCTCACGCCCTCTGGATGTCCTCTGTAGATACCAATCTCCTTTGGCTGATACTCAGAGAGGTTTTCTGTTTCTTTTGTCTTAACAAAAACATTAACCTTGAAGGGAGAGGCAAAAAGAAGGGAAAGGAGAACTGTAATATTTACCCTATACAAAAAACCCCAACACACTGAGGAAATTAATATTTGGAGCTGAATTTGCAAGCTGTTCTGCCCATGTATGACTTTACATAGCTCACATATATGCATATGCACATTAGCAGCTCAAAGGCAGATATCACTATTTAAACAGTGCAGTGTTTGTGTAGGTATGGAAACCTGCAATTATGAAAAAATTAATGATTAACTGATATACACAAAACTTCTGTCTCTCAGACAAGGGCATACAGGCAGAAATTTTCACTTTGAAAGTTCTAAGTTCAGCATTGCTGTATCCTTCAGCTTTGTTTTTTTGCTGTTGAATATCTTCTAGAGTTCTGCACTGTGCAGTAAAAATCCATTTATGCTGCACTGCACAAAAGCAAATACTTCACATAAATGACTAGTTTACAATAGCATGCACAACAAAGCAGAACAAAGTGACCTCAGTCCTTCACATCCAAGTGCCTTCCTCCTTTTTATAAAATATTACAATTTTTTTCCTATGGGTAATTTCAGGGTACTTTATCAGTTACACGTCCTTGGTTGTTTGTCTGTAAGCTCTTATGGAGAGGAACATCTGTTCCCATGGATATTTGTACAGAGGAAACATGGGACTTCAATATTTTATCCAGACACAAATTCCCAACATGCACTTACTGCCAGTGGCATCAAGACTTTGTAGAAGATGGAGGTCCTTATGCACATGGACCCTCTTACAGAAGTTTCTCATGGTCTGAAGCCCCTAGCATCCATCTCAAGATTGTCAATTAAGAGGAAAGCATTTAGAACACAGTTGGAAGTTTGAATTATCAATGTCAGTGTAGAACTAAATCTCAATAAAATAAGCATAATCAGAGCCAAATAAGAATTATCAGAGCCAAAGATGAGTTTAGGTGTTGTACCTTGTGAAAGGGGATGATACACTGAATCTCTGAACCAGCTCAGTTCCTTCTGCTACACAGGTTGTGGGACAGAAACTACTTAGCAGTTCTGCAGCACGTGTAAAGCATCTCCACTCAATGCAGTGAATCTTCAAGCAAGACTTTGTAGGCTAAGTCCTGCCAACAGGCCACAGCTACAGCCTAATTGCCCTGTGATGCAGTCTGCCTTGGGGATGCTGGTCCCTCCACATGGGCCCCAGGCAGCAAAGGAGATGTGCAAGGGACTGCTCAGGGAAATGGTTCGTGCTGCTTTTTCCAGACCAGGAGCTGGGTGAAGAAGATGAGAGCCATGGCATGAGCAGCACAGCATGCAAATAACCACCAACTTCTGGACATATGTGGTAGCTGGAGGCAGCAGAAAGCTGCTAAAAATTATGCTCAGTGGTTTTTTCAGCGCCTGAGTATGGGGTTTATGGCAGGAGGAAAAGGAGGCTGAGAAATTCATGTACAGGAGGCCTGAGGTACCCTGAGCTGTTTTAAGCATAAAACCTGGAGTAGTCTGTTATGTGTCTATTATTAAAGAAGTTTATGGTCAAAAGAAGTCCTTTGAAACTTTTTCTCAGAAAGATCTAGTTCTAAGTGAAAGGATTTATATATATATATATATATAGGTAATATATAGGTACCTAGTTATCATAACTTAAAAAAGTTAATAAGCACATAGAACACATGAATGAGATTTGACTAACTCTCTTGTTTTGATTATCTGATCATAAATGTGCAAGTGATAGCAGAAAAGAAGGAAATAAAGGAAAAGTGGCAGCCCTTCGACCAGATGAAACACATGGAATTTGATTCTGGTGCATTCCACCCTTTTTCCATGTGCATTCCATGGATTGCAAGTGGCAATGATTAATAACAAGCCTTGCACTTAGATAAGGTTGAGGATATTTTAATGTTTACTCCTAAGTAATGAAAAAGGATCAACAGATTTATTTTTTTTGCCACTCTGAAGTCTGATTAGGTCCATTGTACACGACTGCCAAGAGCTCAGGATGCATAGGGGCCCCCGGGCAGGACACCTGAGAGTCCCGTTGTGTGCCAGGGATCAGAAATTAAAGATTTCCCCCTCTTTCTTCCCTTTACTAACTACTACTCAACATGTTTTTGAGCTTTCTTGCAGACATCAAACCTCACAGGAAACACCAGTGTGAACATTTGTAAGAAAGGCTAATAAGGCATTGTTTTTATATGTCAGTCAGTAATTTCCTATAGAAAATAACAGAAGTAGGAAGAATGTTTCAAATCTATGAACAAGTTTTCAATATTAGTAACATAGATATAATATGCTTAAGCATTTCTCTTAGCTTTTGCCAACAGAAATAGAATCTAGGTTTCAGGTAAGTAGTGTAAGTCAACTTAAAATTGAGGAAAATCCATGGTTTTTCATATAATATTATTAATACTTGCTAGTATAGTTTTTTTTGCACACAGTAGTTGATATGAAAAATCTGAGCCTGTTCAGGAGTTATGCACCATTCAGCTATGAACCTGATAATACATAACAAACAACAAGTCCAAAGAGACTGACTGAACTCAAGGAGCCTCTTCATGGTAACAAATGTCTGCAGGATTTCTCTTGTGTTAACAGAGCAAAGCCGAGGCAGCCCTCCTCAGTAATGAATTGTGTTTAAGGATGTGGAAGAATAGCCACCAGACAGAGACCACTGAACTCATTCTATAAGTAACACATTCTACAAGGGACATAGGTCTTCTGAGGTGAAATCTGAGTGCATGAAAGCACCACATTGTATTAATGCTTAACTGTAATCAGCTAGAGACATAGCACATGCTCAGTTTACTGGGACATTCCACTTTAAGTGCATGTTAAACTAATATTGACTTTTCCACTAAACCAAAATCTCTGTTATTTGTGCCCAGAAGACTGCAAAAACAATAGACATGGGAAGTAGAAGAATTAATCTTCCTGACCTTTTCTTTTTCTATGCCTTTGGGAGTAAGTCTTTTTTTGTCTGTCTAATGGGGAATATGAGCTATTCACTTACAATGATTCTTAAATTATGTAGAAGTTCTTTACTGTGTTATTTTTTTTTCTTTCTTTTGCATTCTCCACATTCAATAAACTCCACAGAGTATTATTATTATTAACATCTTTAAAATGCTATCTTTTTACCTGTATCCATTCTCTGATAGAATCTTCCCCTGGGGTCCATCCATTCTCAGGGTAATTTAGCCGGGACCTTTCTGAAGACCAGATAGCACTGTACTGGGAGGAGACAGTGATTTGATCAGAGTGAATTTCTCCTGACTCCATACCTAGTGGTTCCATGCACTGGAAATCTGAAGAAAAATAAATTACCATCATTATTACGGTCAGCTTTTTGATTTAGACTTTGAATAATAAGAACACTTCCCTGCTTTGAATATGAATATCTAAAGAATTGATTTTTATGTGACTTTGAATACTTTAGCAACTTTAAGTGAGGCAGTGTTGGGCTTATGGTGTCATTCTTAATACTGCCGTTCGAGTTGCCATGGCAATTCCTGCAACAATAATGCTACACAAATATTTTAGCCCAGTATTGTGGCCATTTCAGTACAGGACAATAGAAGTGTCTATCCTAGGCTAGCACAGACACTCCTGTGGATTCATAATATAGAACAATGTATGTTCACCTCAAAATTATTCAAAAACCCAGAAAAGACAAATTAGACTACTTTATGAAATAATTTGATTTTATAACTATTTACTTCAGTACAAAAACCATAAAATGCTTAAAACATATTATTAAAATTTTAGCCATTCTCTTTGGATTCTGGACTCTGGAATGAAACAGATCAACAAAATTTGATTTGGGCCACAAAATTATTGACCTAAGGAAATTACCAGCTCTTTTGTAAAGTGGTGTATTGTAAATGAGTTGATCATCTCCATTCAATCTCTTTTTTTTTTACACAAAAAATTACCTAGCTAATTTAGAATCTATTGACTTCCTAATCACTATAGTGAGTTCGAAGGTTGATAGGGCAGAGTTACTCAATTCTTCTCTCAGTCTTTAAAAATAAAGGCTCCAACCCCCACGAAGGCAAGAGAAGCCACTAGCTTTAGACAGATCCTCCCACTCAGGTGCTCCTGGGCCTTCATGTCAGAAGTTAACCAACCCCAGTACAAGGGCAGGAGAAAAAACCCCATGTGCCTATGCTTCTGTTCAAGGACTTCACACTATATAAATATAATTCATTCCTTTATTAGAGTTTAAGCTAAAATAACTGCATGAAATGGAGTTGGATATATGCTCCTTTTTATTGCACCTTCTCTGGAGCTGATGTTTCTCTAATAGGGGTGGGTGCTGAGCCGAAAGTTTCAACAACCATGAGTTGGAAATATGAGCTATAAATGAACAAAATTTGGGGGTTTCAATGAAAATTAAAGTATTGTGAAAATAATGCTTAAATCTTTTATCAGGGATCCAAAAATTTACATTCAGAAATGTTATCAGGGTTATTATAGGAATTGTAGTTGGGGCTTCCCATAACTGAATCATACCAACAGCATTTCTGTGGAACAGGACCCTCTTCCCCAGTTCTGTGCTGCTTCAATGTATTAGGTACATGGTGAAGTACTGAAGCTGAACTACATTAGGGTAAGGCTCAAAGGAACTCAAAGGAAAGGAACTTCTGCTTGAAATCTGAAGGAAAGCCATAAGCCACTACAAAGAATGCAAACAAGAATAATATCAAAATACCTAAATACATAAAAAATGTCTTGTTTGATCTAGACATGTTGGCTTTCCCTGTAGTCTACTGAGAGGGACAAGTAACTCCTGGGGACATCCCACATGTCTGAGATAAGTAGATTGGGCTGTCCTCTGGAGGTGACTGGACAGCACAAAGAGTAAGGGTGGCTGAAGTTAAACGAGAGAATTAACTTCTCTCTCTAAGTCTGCAGCACATAAAATGTTTCCTCCTGTCATCCAAAAGGGTTTTCATACACCCTAACTTCTGTTCTGTTGCCCTGTGTTTAAGAGCTGAAGGCATCTCAGCATAGCAGATATTATTAACTCTGACTTCAGTGTGATGCTGCATCTACAGCCTAGGGAGGTGACTGTGGAGGAGGTGGACATGGGGACACAAGCTGCTTGTGCTAGTTATGAAGGGATAGGAGAAGCACCTACACAGGGAGAAACCAAACTAGCTGAAGGTACAATGCCTGCCATGCACAGAGGCTGTGCATCCCCCATTCCCTCTTCCTGCCAACGCGGGTAAGAAAGCTGCTAAAAAGGCAGGGAGTGGAGGAGAGATGGGGAGTTACAGTTAAATTTTCAGTTTACTCATTTTTCTTTTGTCCATTTTTGATTAAACAAGTACATCAAACCTGTGTGAATCTGCTCGAAACTCAGTAAGACACAGAAAGGAGAGGGAGTTTGACATAAAGTGTGTGTTTTATCATTGAGGAAAGCAATGAAATCTGCAAGGACATGGTCTAACACAGCCTGTTATTTTCCTGTTTCCCTCACTTCGTTTCATTCTCTCTCCAAAGGGTAAGCATGAAAATGAGTCAACTGAGAAAAAAATACGAGACAGAGAACAAAGCTTAGATAGCTTATGAAATGGTTTAACAAGAGCACATATATTAAATGGGCTCTTTTTATTCAAGAAATCGATCATCAAAGCTTATTCCATGTAATAAAAGAAGGCTTTGGATAGTGCATTCATTGTTCATGTTTCATTGTTTTAATGCAAGTGTTCAATTGCTCTGCATTCCTGCGCTTCCTTGGTCAGCACAGTTTTTCACAATAATTATCCCAACTTCCTGGCAATACAGTGGAATAAAACTGTAAGGAGAATTCTGCTTCTTGCACTTCTTTTCAAAGGGCAGCTGTTCTTTTAAAAAAAAAAAAAAAAGAAAAAAAGGAAAACAGAACCAATCCTTCTCCACCATCTTATTTATTTAAGGTTTCTTTCAAGTTTCAGGCAACACCTGGTGTGCAAGAAGACATAACAGAGAGTATTTTCCAAGAAGCTCTGCGGGATAGATAAATACTGACCTTCTGAGACACTGCTCTGCAACACACTGTAGTTTGCTGAGAAGCCCTCCTTTGCTATTGCACTGTCGGTGTAAAATACCATTGAAAGAATCCCTGTTGACGACCGGACACGTCCTGGGTTGTTCTGCCCACAATAACGCCCGATGTGTGGGCCAACTGCAAAGAAACAGGACACAGTAGTAAACTACCAGTGCTGCTGTAACAATAGGTGCCACTACAATATCCTCCCAAAGACAGTCCCTCAGCAGGAAATGGTGAACCTCTGTAGCAGTTCAAAATAACAATGCCATCAATAATTTAGTGATGAACAATAAATTGTTTATCCTACCCGAGCAATTGTACTTCTAAAATGCTCCAGATAGCACTCCATGAACCTCTGAAAATGTACAGAATCAGGATTTTAAAAAGTGTCCTTCAAAGTGTACAGAGAGGGCAGCGATGCACAAAATTACACATACAAAGCACCACAAGTATTTTCCAAAGTGTGATTGAAGCACCAATTTATGACAAGAGCAACTGAATGGCCTGATTTGCCAGCCCAATACACAAGATGCTGTGAGGAGTTCAAACAGTGCCTTACAGGTTTTATGCTCTATACTGCAGATAATCTGTTAATTTCATCTCAAACTTTGAAAAAAAATTTGACTCATATTGAGGCTATGACCAATGACTCTTCATCCCTCTTTATTTAGGCTTTCAGAGCCCCACAGTTCTTTTGCCCATATGGTCAATACTAAAGAATATTGTAAAAGAATTTAAGAGTGAAATCTTAATCCTTTCAAAAGAGCAACAATTTCTTAAGTATATCTGCATGTCACAGAATACACACACATACACAGTTACATGATCTCTCTTCATGTTAATACTGTATAAACCTGATTTTGGTATTTTTCAGCATTTCATGTGCAGTGAGATAATATTTTTCCTTAATTAAGCTACTCAATTCACAACCAACATATGTGGCCTTCTATCACTTGAGCATTCCCTACAGATAGGTCCCTAGGCTGTGGAATGGTGGTACATCTGTGCTTACAAACAATAAGAAAAGATAATGCTAAAACCCACCCATGGAGTCAATCATGAAAATAATCATGAGGCGTCACTCTAATGCTTACACCACTGGCTTTCCAGGCTTAAATTAACACCTTGTCATTTCTCTAGGAAGTCCATTACACTTTCAGTTTAAAATATAAAATGTTTAGATATCCTAATTATTCACAGTTCAAAGAAAATCTACAGCTAACATAATTTTCTAGTCATTTATTGGCATTTTCCAACAAGTAAAACAGTTCCAGCTTGGAATAACTTTATTATGTAAGCTACATGTTTCTGTAAGGCCCTAGAGCTGCCAGAAAGAGGGAGCTCAGATGTTATAGCTCTTGCTGCCAGCATGTGCTTTTCTATCCATATTCTGGCCACAGTTAGTCTTCAGTTGCCTTGGCATTTGAAATACCTGCCAATTCAGACTTTTTCCACTGAGGTTGATCCATGCAGCATTGATAGAATGAAACATCCTATAGAGGATATGAGTTGAATTCTGCCTCATCCTAGAAATCATTAAAGCTTCATGGTATTATTTTTTGGAGAGAGAAATTTGTTTTAGATTGTTACCATTAGCAGATTTTAAAAACACAAAATAATGACCCCACATTCCAGTTGCTGCAGGTTTTTGGTTTTGTATTTGTTTTTGTTTTCTTTTTTATTTTCTGTGTGCCAACAGCTCTGATCCTGCACTTTCTCAGAATGGCTTTCAAGATTATAGCTGCTGATGGTGCTCTGAAGTGCAAGAAAATAAGGCGGATAAGGCTACCATGTTACGGCACTCTGAGCCTCCCTCCTCCCATTTCCTGTAGGGAAGCCTCTTTGAAATGACAAACAGAAGAGAACTTTGTTTAAAGCAGACAGGCTTTAAGATTCCCCATGACTCACTGGTTTATAATTTTTAAGGCATATTTAGTGATTATGCATTTGGGACTTCAACAGATTGGCCCTGCCATCACAATTCCCTTTGCTAGCTATGTGGATGCAAGTGCCAAAAATGTGCAGAATATGACACAAAGAAGTATTGAATTTTGTGTGCAACATGTAAATCTTAGCCTGCTGAGCTAATATGATATTGATCTGAGCACAACTGGATGAAATAGAGATTCTCCTTCCATAAATAGCTAACACAAAGTTCCTCCCTTCTATTCTTTTTTCCATTCAAGTCTTGAAAACTTTTGAATGACAGTAAATTATCTAATATCTCATGTGTCACCACATCAAATAAATGCTGTTCAGGAAACCCATCTGAGGAGTCATTCAGGGGCTGAGACTGCTGTCTGTTTAGGTAGACTATGACACTGGTTGTTTTTTACCATCTTCCTGACAATTCCCTAGGAAATGAGATGGGATTTCATAATAGACTGAGTAGAGATCTAAATGGGAATTTTAGGAGAGAAGGTGCAGAAAAGACCTTTGGCCAGCCTCTAACTGTGGACCATCATGTTGCTATGACAGCATCCCCCAGGAAGGGCTACTTCAAATGTGAGTCACTTGGATTATGTCTTCACTCAAGGATGCTTCTACATGACCTGCAGAACTAAGGCATTTCAGTGAGCCTGCTACCTCATCTGACTGCCCACGTTGTAGCAATTTCTGAGACCTTGGCTCCTCTTTACACTGACACAGTATTATACAGAGGAAAACTGAGTAACTTTCTGGTTAAAAGATGGAGGGACAACTAAGAAACCTATTTTGCATGCATTTCCCAAAATGAAGAGTCTAATACTATAGCTTGAATAAATCCTTGACTATTCTTAATAAGTATTTTTGAAGGTTTACAGATCAGAGTGCAGAATATACAGAATGTGGCTGGTGGTTCAAGACTAAACAGAAACCTTATCCTTACTGATTCTTCTTTTCTTTACTATTGTTTGCCCTTCTGGACAAAGAATATTGATATGAGGAAATTCTGAATATTAGTGAAATACACTAATCTAGTTCATCTAGTTGAAATGTTAGCTTTTGCAATGAGGTTAAGAACCCCCCAAAAAAACAGAAGCAAGGAAAAAAGGTATATCAGACTTCTAAAATATTAAAACAAATGTTATGTTAACTAGCCATGCATTTAATTTTAAAGCTGTTTTTTATAAGTATGCAGGTATGTTGTGGACAGTACCTTCACATCACTATGATTTTTACTGAAAAAATATTTGTGCACAATTTAGGATGCTGAAGAAGAAACAACCAAAAAATTAATTTCATCCTCACACTCCAGTAGTCAACTACATTGAGGTTGTGTATGCTCTTAGATCTTAATGGCTTCTCACAGGAGTGTAGAAAGGAACCACAACAGGAGAAACACACTCAGATTAATAGCAACCTTCATTTGCACTGATGTTAATGACTGCAGTAAAGCATTCTGCTTTGCTCTGTAATTCAGTGGAAGCTCCTGTGGTATTGACTGAAGCAGCAATGCTTAGGCTGTGGTTCTCAAACCATATGTAAACTTCTTTAAATTACGTTTGAGCCCTAGCAGACAGCCTATAGAGCTTCAAAGAGAGCTGCATGATGAATATGTGCAATTCATCACTACAGCTAGTCCTCGTTTTGAGTGGGCTATTTTTCTTCAAAGTCATCAATGGAGTGTTCTCAGCAGACGCTGGCTGAGATATATCTGTGCCTTGGGCAAAGATATTTTTGGTATCTAGTTTATTCATGCAAAATCATATCTTTCTATTCTGAGATCTACTCACTCTCCTGCTCTAAATCCACCTGTTATCTCTTTCAAACCATGGTCCCTTTTCTGTACAATATTTGCAACAAGCACCTGAAGTTCTCAGATATTCTTCAACTGGGGTTTTTTTTTTCACAAAACTAAATGCCAGGTTTGAGGCATTCCTGAATGCCTATCATTCCCCTCTTGAAACAGCAAAACACTTACACCACTGTTTAACTTCAGTCCTGTAAGTGTCCTTGGTGAATTCCTTTTGAAGTCAATCTAACTGTTCACATGCTTCAAAGATAAGCACATATTTTGTAGAATCAAGTAGCAAATACTCAGCACTTGCCAGCTTTAATCCACTGAAAGGACAACCAGGTAGGCTGAGGACCCCATGACTGCGACAGAGTATTTCAGGATTAACATCTTTTTGAATGACTGTTACAGTTGCTGTCAATTCTCTAACAGAAAATTGTTTTCCATCAGTGAAATGGAAATTATGTAGAAGTAAAATGTAAATGGAAGTTTACTAACTTTGACATATCCTTTTAAACATTATTGTGAAAATTTGTTTAAAAGAACATTTCTTTCTTTTTTGCTTTTTTTGCAGGGGGGAAGGAAGGAAAAAATAATCACAACTGTATAAAACAGCAAATTTATTTCCTGCTGATCTTTAGTAGCTTATCATATTCTATAGTGAAAACATTTTCCACTTATGTTGGGTTTCATCTGCTCTAACTTAGGCATCTAAAGTTTACATCTGACTTAGGAATTCCTAGCTTTCAGTACAGTCAATGAGACAAGAAACTCTAGAGGCCCATTAACTGTGCCCTAAAGTAGATGTTGAGACAGGTCAGAGTGGGATGCTGTTCCCTGCTGGGGAACTTTCTGTGCCTGGCTCAGCTCTCTGGCCTGTTTTCCAGAGATGCATGTTCAGGGGGCTGTCCATCTACATCTGTAATTCTGCTCTGGTTGAGACCACAACTCTTTTCCAAAAAACTGTTCTCTCTCTCCTATTACAATACTGCCATCATACCAGGAAACCACAGCTGTGTTGCTGTGGAGCAGGGGATGTGAACTGAAGGATATCCATTTATCCCACATATTTGAAAAACTCTTCTGTCACATTTATATCAGTGCAATAGCAGCTTTAACACAACTGGGCACGTGAGCAGCAATGCATTACAACAAAGCAAAATAACTTCTTTTTCTATGGATATATCACTAAACAGAGCAGGCCAGGGGACACCCTCTGGACATGCAGCCAGTAGCCAGGGACTGCTCCTGGGACCAGACTAAGAGTGTGACACAGCTTGCCCCTGTGGGGCTCTTCCTTCTGAAACTGGCTGGCCATGTCCAACTTGCCTGTTGAGAATGATATCTGGCTCTCACTGTCCTCCAAATCATGCTTAGGAATTTCTTGGGAAAGTGCAAATTGGTGTGTGCTAAAACTGTGCAAGGGAGTACACCAGCAAATTAGAAGTGCACACAGCCATGCCCATGTTTCAGTCAATAGTGTAGACTATTTTTGCACAGACTAAAGGGAAATGGACAAATGGCTCAAAGATGCACCCTGGGTGAGTCTCCCTTCATCAAAGGGAACCATACTGTCTAATTTACCACTGTGTAGAAATTTATTATTTCCATGTGGATGCAAATTTGGGTTTTTTTCCCCCAGATATTCTCTCTATATATATTCTCCAGTATCCAGACATTCTCTATCTTCAGTTCGTGGCCAGGTTGTACCAGTGGTTTCCTGTGCCTGCTTTGCTCTTCAGCTGAAATAGTTCTCCCTCCCAGGGATTCATCCTGTGATGCTTTTATAGAAAAGCAATCACATTCCCTCTCTCTTTGTAGTTTTAAGTTAAACAAGAGAGACTGACTGCTGGCTGAGGATCATCCTACAGTGAAATGATGCAGCAAACGTTTGCTGCAGGAAATAGGAATACAACTGCTGCAACTTCCAACAGTTTGTATCAAAGAAAACATTTTTCCAGCCTACAAATTTTGTTGAATATTTACAAGTAAACATGCAAGTGGATGTCAGGATCATTTTGAGTGTAAAGAGTTTGTGAGACAGTTTGTGGAAGGCTGATAATGCCTGTTGATAATTGGTCTTCAGTATGGCTCAGCCACTTTCTTGAACCAGGAAATTACTGCTTTGAAACCCTCTACACTGACAATAATGCATTTCTTTTTGGTTATATTACACATAAATTGATTTACTGGATCATCTTTTCAAATATCAGTTTAAATGCAAGCTCTACAGGACAGATTTGGCCTATATACAAATACACCTATTATTAAATGTTCCAGACATCATTATGGTACTGTTAAAATATTGTTTTCCTAATTGAGGCATTAAATACTAAATAGTCTTTCAGCTATTACTATGGGTCTTTCTTCACTCTTTATTGAAATGGATTGAAAAGAGCCATGATAAACCCATTAAGCATAAAATAAAAACAAGAAAAGCAAATATATGTTGAGACATATATTTCCTGCAGCATCAATGGAAGCTTTAAGCAAAATTATCCTGGGGATTTATTTAGGAAAATAGGCAAGTTTTAATGTGTTATTAAAATATATTCCTTAAGTTATAGATTTAATTTAAATCAAATATTTATGTAGTATTAGCAGTTTGTAGAAACTGCCACTGCTGTTCATAAAAGAAACCAAAAAAATCTATTAATATGGATTATCACAAAAATGGAAAACTAAAATAGTTGTAATTAGTGCCTAACACAAACAACATAAATCTTCAGTCACTGAATTTTGCTACAAATTAAAAATTAAGAAGAAAAAGGACAGCTTCAAGATGCTTCTCTTTATCAGCTTATGCCAAACATAGAAACAGTGAAAAAGGCATCACTCATAATCAGTTTTACATAGCTATTTCCACAGCTCATATAGGCATTTGGGCACCCTAAAGGCTGGGCATTCAGCTTGAACAATCCCTTTTAGGCTGGAGCTGCAGCCTTTGGCTCTGGGTCCTTGGAGAATTGACACATGGCTGCCTTGCCTAGGGGAGATCTGAATCTTGCAGACCCAAGACTGTACATGAAGAACATAGAGAAATCATGCAGCTATTTTATTTGTCAGACTCAGTGTAAGACAGGGATGTGGGCTTGGGCAGAAGGTGAAATGAGGGCTCTCTGGATCTATAGGGTCAGCTAATATCTAGCTATGCACTTAGTGAATGTGCACAAGGTCAAGTGTGGTCAACAACTAAGTGGAAAATTACTGAGATGGCAGAGATGTTCCAGAAGGGTACCCACCACACCCACCCTGACACGAGGCCATCTAATCAGAGATTATAAATTAACAAATTAAGATCAAACCTTTGGATTTGCTTAAACTGCTGGAAGAGAGAGCACTATAATGAAGGAACCCTGCAGTGCCCAGTCACTGAAGCCACCTGAATGAACAACTCAGTGACTGTTTACTGACCTGGGTAATTGTTTAGTCACTATGATTTCAACTGCATGGACACCACATTTTCTCTGGCAAAGAAATTCTCTGCTTTGGCAGCTGGTCTGTAAAGCAGTTCCTCTGCAAGTCAGAGGGTGAGTATCTGAAGTCCAGTTTCTGCAATTTGTTGGACTATACTCATGGGTTAGCTGTGAAAATCTGGGAACTCATTATAAGGCTTCACATTTAATTTATTTTAGTGCAGGAGGTTCATCACATATTTCCACTGAACACAGAGGTTTCTGCTAAGCCAACTGTTAAAATCGAGTATATTTCATTAAAAAAAATCATTCACACTATGATATGCTTTACTGAAAGAATTTACAGAGCATTTTCTCCATTTCTTTTTAATTCAACTCACTTGACATAAATCAAGCAAAGATCTCTCTAGCATGACAGTTTAAAAAATGGGACTATGCCTTCTGCAGGCCACTACATAGTAATGGTTATGCATAATACAGTCCATTTTTCTCTTACCATCAGGGAATCCATCCCAGATTTCCAGTCGGTCATAGCGACAGAATGCTCCCCCTGGAGTATTTGAATCAGGTTCTAGCTCAAAGCTTTCAAATTCCAGTATAATCTCTGACATCTTTGGTGCAAAGATAATGTAAGTGCATTCAAGGCTATTGGGATATTTTTCAGGGAATCCAGGGGACTTTATCACTCCACTTGATGAAGTAAAGTTTCTGGAACATTCAGGTCCTGTAGGAGAAGGAGAAAAATCAACTGGGTTAACACTGTGCTACTAAGCAAAGAACTTAGCTGGAAAACAAATTAGGTTGTATTCTCTCTCCAGCAGCAAAGGTGGCTTTTCAATGAAACACCTCATTTTAATCGCTGCATTAATCATTCAGCCAGCTTGTTCCTATTATTGATAGTCAGTCATTTAAAGCCCAATTCGCATATACTGTCTGATCTTCAATTTTCAATTTGTATGGAACAATATGAAAACTTGTACCAGCTCTAGAAAAAATTATGACAAATACAAAGTCATGTGGGAACAATGAAAGTGTAAGCTGCAGAAATCTCGACAGAGCCCTAGAGAAATAATTATAGCCCCTTCAAGCTCAAATCTTTAAATCTTATGGCTGACAGGCTTTTATTGGTGAAATAGAATTTTTTACAAAAGCGGGTGAGTGAATTCAGTAGAGGGAGTAGTGGTTTCAGATTCCTGGAGCACTGACTCAGTAACTCTGCCAGATGTGACCTATGCCTCCTTGACAAACTAAATGTGAAAGGTAATTCGTATATGTACTGAGGGTGAGTGACTCATTCTGAGTGGTGTTGACACAGGTGCACCAGTAAAATGTTGCTGTTAGTGTGGGCATGATAAACTGTGTGATTACAGGCAGTGTTGCTAGAAGTCACCTAATGCCAGTGTTGACACACCAGCTTTCCCTGATGTTCCCACCACGGCATAGTGGGATGCTCCAGACAGTGCTCTTGGCGGAGCAGGAAAGTGGCAGTAAAGATGTAAGGGTATAAAAGGCCAGGTCACTGGATTTGCCTTTGTGAATACAGGGGAAAAACTGGAATCCCTCTCCAGTTGACAGATCTCATTTCTCCTTTATTGAGGTCCCTCAGGAATCCTCTCTGTGGATCCCACACCTGCAGGTGTGCTCAGAAGTCAGCTGCAGGCACTGCCCACACAAGGTCGGCATAGGTACCCCCCTCTGCCTTTTGACACTCCAAATTCGATAGAGTGATTTACAGGACTTGGGGCATTGGTGGATATCAGCTGCCCTGGGGAGTTCGAGTAGGATGACTCAAATGAAGGTCCTCAGACATGGAGCAGAGGAAGGACATGGAGAGCACAGCTTGGTTGCAACAGGCAGGTCTGTGCTGGAGGATGACGTGTGTGAGGCCCCAGTTTGGATGAGGATGCCCAGCATCCTTAGAGACTGTAGTCAGAAGCCTTAGAGGATTTCCAATGCCTAACACAGATCATTGAAGGAAAACAGTCTGGCTTGTTGCATATATGAATACTCTTATTTCACTATAGAAAATGTTTTCATTGTGAATGTGCCAAACATATTACCCCCCACAGATCTGGCCACTTCCCAGCTAAATTCAGCACGTAAGAGAGAGAATGAATTTACTCAGTTCAGGTATTCTTGCCCTTCAACAGACACTGAGAGGAAATTCTTGAACTATCACATCAATATTCAGAACACTTCATGGCATATTTTGGAAGATGTGGATATCGATGCTCATGTAACCTGACCCATTCCAATTTGGGAAATTACATTTTGCCTATAATTATATCACCCCCTTTCACATTAGTCAAATATTCCTTTCTCTCCCTGTCATTCCCTTGTCTCCTTGTCATGTAGGGGAGGGTTATATTCTGGTTGTTGCTCTTCACTCCCACCAGTAGCTGCTGTTCCAGGATAAAATAGCTTTGCTATGCCATTCATAGTATAAAGTGCTCTGTACTCCTCTTGGAATCCAATCAGAGATGCAATATAAAATGTAAGCCAGGATCATCATTGCTTTATTAAATACAGCCAGATCCTGGCTGCGAGCGTGCGCAATCGTCAGGCTCCTTACGCTCACACATGGTATCTCAGTGCCAGCTTGCTTTATTTTAAACATGTTCCAGTCAATCTGCTGCAAGAAACAGAAACTGCTTTCAGGGGAGATGTCTCACTAAAATGCCCTCCAAAGATTTTGACCCTTTATTGACACCATGAAACAGCTGCAGGAATTACATCAATACTGAGGCTATGAGAAACTCCATGAGGCAATGTGCAAGGAAAACTGGCAGAAAAAGTTCCAGTGGAGATACCAAAAGTAGATACTTCTGAGGTGGAGAAACTACATGTGTACATGTGTATGAAACAAAGTGAGAGATTTGAACTGAAGGAAAGACAGAGAGGAGGCAACAGAGAGAGCAAAGAAAAAGAGATGACATTGGGGATAATTTAATCTGCTATCTGTGGGTGTCACTGAGCCAAAAAATCATTTGCCTTCTTGGCTGACACTTTCTTTTCTTTCAGTTTACACCACAAATTTAGTTGACTAAAGTTAGGAATGTTGAATGTGAACTGTGTAGATCCTTTCCTAGTGAATACGTCACTCATCCACCCTAAAATAGGATGTCTGCCCGAGCCAAAATGATGAACATTTCATGTGGGCTAAGTGTTGGGCAAAATCTGTTTCATGTTTTAGTCCTGACTACAACTTCTTCAGTGTCTCTCTGGCCGTGGAGCTGAATGAGAAGTAAAGAGTAATGGGCAAAAATATACTGTGTGCTGGAATGAAGCTCAGCCTTCAGCTCAGCACCACACGACCTTGGGCTTGGGATCATTCTTCCCATACCTGGGAAATGATGAGCTAAGTTGTGAATATGCTAAACCAGACATACTTGTCTGGTGTGAGCAGCTGAGCTTCACCTGTGCAAAAGGGTGAATCACTTTATTTGGCACAGATATTAAAATGCAAAACTGGTATAGCATATATGCATTTTTTCAGAAGTTAAATAGGGCTGTGTTCCCACAGCAATGATAATTTGTATCCTTTGTGTACACACGGCATTTTCAAACACTGCATGGTGATAACTGTCCTGCCTTAATATACAGTTTATGTGGAATGAACTGGAGTTAAAGTTGCTCTGGGAGCCATAATTTTGAGTTTCCTGACTTCCATGTGTGTAAAATCACATTAATAATGCCATCTTAACATGGTAAATGTGTATCTTTGAGACATGTAAATGACCACACAAGGAAATAAACACAATGTTCCTGTCAGAGTTCTGAGTTGTCACTACACTGTCAGGAAATAAATAAAACCTTTTCCTTGAAAGGGTTCAGTTATTAAAATAGATTGTTTCACAGATCATTCTTTCACTTCTTCTTGTGTTTCAGCCTTCTTCTTTATGAAAGATGGTACTGCACATATAAGCACTGAGAAATGTCAGAACACATTTTCAAGAGTTTAGGCTCCTAAGGACATCAAAATAAATAGAGATATTTTTTCAAGAAAGCTTGGTGTCATCTGGATGCTGAATTCTTTCAAAAAATGTGACCCTGAAGGTCAGCAAAAGAATTTCTGTGAGTCAAGAGTGGATTTACAGACAGGGAAGATGGTGAACAAGAGGTCTGTGGCCCCAATTAGCACTGTGCAGAACAGCAATAGCAATAGAAAAGAGACTTCACTACTGTGCTTCTCCTCATTAACAGTACAGCTGCCACTAAGAGGGTGTGCTGAACACAGCTGACAATCTGGCTCTGGTTTAGGTGCATAAAAGGGACTTCAACTGGTTCTGAAAACAGGGCACTCTCTGGGAATGGTGTGCATTGGAAATTTGAAATTTTGAGCTGCTTTTGTGGCTATGACCCTAAACATTGATGTTGAAGTCAATTTTTTTTTTCTATGAAATGAATGTTATTGTCTTTTTATATATTAAGAGTTTTGGTCCTGTATTCTCCAGGAATGGAATATATGAATTATTAATCTCCATCCAGCTATAGGGAAGATGTATGCTAAAAAAAGTGACCTTACAGCCCTTCTAGCTATTGACTCAGGAAGAGTGTTATAAAAGAGGGAGTGTCTCTGTGTCTGGTTAATCCTGCACTCTGTTTCTCTGGGCTTTCTCTGTGCCCATAAAGCTAATTGTGCTCGCTGGCACTAACTCCTGGCACGAGCATCCAGCAGGTCATGCCTGTGGTCAGTGTGAGCTGCTTCTCTCCTTTACCTCCCAAACATGATCTGTGAAAGCAGCAGCAACCTCATCTGCTGCCCATGTGTACTCGGGTCCCTCCCGAGCCCGCAGCCATCTCTTGGGAGCGCAGAGCAAAACACTAACCAAAATAAGCCAGGGACTCAAAAGGTTGCAGTGTTGTTGAGGCAGTAACATTGTAAATCATACAGCAATTATTATTTTAAAAAAAGGAAAGCAATAAAGCTAATGGTTTTAAGATGGTTGAAACAAACAGCTGACGAAAACTACCATATTTCATGCAGAGGAGTCAACCCTCAGACGCAGCTGACCCGCTGGATTCATGATGATTTACACCCACTGAACACACACCCCACCTTGGAATGACTAGGGTAATAAGATTTTCTCTTTTAAGTGTTTTCATGCATTTTCCCCATTCCAAAGAATTAAGCTGAATTTTCTAATGCAAGTAAAAATCACAGGCTATGAACAATGTAAGAAAGAATTGTTTCTCACCTCTTTTGAAAACTTCATAACGGATAGAAAATCCTGCTCCATGTGTCTCATAGTCGGAAACAAATTTAATAAAAAGATATGGTCCTGAAGACACTAAAGGAGGGGGAGCAATTTTTCCACAGTACTTTCCCCATAAGCGTCCTTCAGCATTATCTCCATCAATCACTTCAACATAATCATACCTGGTAGATAAATGGAAGGAAGAAACTTTTAACTTCCAGGAAAGAAGGAGACCTAATTAATTTAGAAACCATAACACAACATAGATAATCAAGAAAAATGCTAGCTTGCTTGGAAAATGCATTATGCTGAAAGATGTAAGCAAAATGAAATAATTAAAATGGACTACATTATGTCTGTAGACATCATCTGGCAACATGGAACTATTAGGAAGAATGGTGTCCATTATGCTTGCAGACAATGTCAGCTAAAGTAACCAATTAACAAAAAAAAAAAAGGAAATCTCACGAGCACAATTCTGTATTATTAAATTGTGTTCCTTTGTCTGTGTAGTGTTGTTATCAATACATAATGCATAGCATTCTTTTCAAACTGTGAAGTTCTGTTATGAATTCAAAAATGTCTTTTTGGCTGTAGCTCTTCACGAACAATACTTTGATTTCCATATGCTGTCCTCCAAACATATGTCCACAGAATAATAAATAAATCCCTAAACATTAGATTTTGTTCAAAACTCCATCATGTTGCAGATCAGTGGTAGAAAAATCTGTTATTTTCCTTATTATCTGGACAAATAGTTTGGAGCACATCACAAAATCCTCAGGTCAGTCACAGCACTTGGTTTTTCTCAGACAAAAATTGTTTCAATACAAATCACTGTTGCTTAGGTATTTGAATCAAGAAGTGCACGTTACAACATTCATATTTGTACAGCATGTGATTGCCAGACAGACTGGGCTAAGACCTCTGTGATTATTTGCATCAAACCTAAGACTGTATAAGGAAAAGCATGTAATAACCAAGTAATGATTGGTAGTAAAAGTTTGCCTGTGAGCAACATGTTAGGGCTCCTCAGCAGAGATGCCAACGTGTAGTGTCTGGTCTGATGGATTTGGTGCTCAAGGGCTGAGGAGAGCAAGCCCAGCAGGCTGGTGGTGCTGAACCAGCCCAGGGAATATAAACGAGAATGAAAGTCATGGGAGGGAGAAGCTGCAGGTGCAGAGACAGATCTGTTCTTAAGTTTTATTAGCAGATGATTTCACCTGACCCCAGACAGGAAGGAGGATCAGACCCAATCTGGAAAATCAGTTTAATCTTATCCTAGAAGGTGGTGGCATTTGGAGCTCAGGTTGTGTCCTGTGACTCTTTCAGACAGCAGCAAAAGGCTTTTCCCTGCCACTGTGTCTCTGTGTCTCAGCCACGCTGCCCTTTCATTTAGCAAGTTGCTGTTAGCCAGACAATCTCATTTACTTTTCATTATCTTACTACGACTGACATTAAAAAGTTGCCATTAATTTGTTTAGACCTTTATATTCTACTGTTATGCTCACTGAAATATTCCAAGCATATTAATATACAAGGAAGAGCTAAAAATGACAGGACAATAAAGTGTGTCTGGCATTTTTAAAGAGATCTAAGGAAAAAAAATGTCTTCATGATGACCAATGTCATTTTTAACAACTCTGCTCCAAACCATCCAGGGCACATTACTTATGTTTACATGAAGTCCTGTGAGACAGCTGCAAAGATGATATCACTAGTTAAAGTGGACAGCTTAAGGCTCCTTAAATTAAAAATGACATTACCTCATCAGTTAAAATTGTGTGCCAGCTTTAGTGTATATCAAATAGAAAATAAAGCTGACACTGATGGAACTGTAAGCATTAGCATATGTGAAATATTGTGTTAACTGCATTTCTTCTTATGTATTTGGTTTTTCTAGTAGCAGTTGCTCAGCTCACTAGCTTCACTGTCTCAGTGCAGATTGGTGGAAATACAAAGCGGAAACATGCATTTCTGAGATAATTTTACAGATACTTAAGTAGCCTGTCATTTTTAAAATTAGACTTCTGTTCATTCTATAATGTCTTTATGATATGTGTATAACAGGATTTGAAAGTCAGGAGAAGAGTTGTAAAGAGACTTCAGAATTGTAGGGGTTTTTTCTGGTTTGTTTTTTATTTTCCCTTCTCAGAAATATCCTTAAAAATGCCAGCCCTAGGCTCCCTTTAAAACTTATTGAAAGATACTAGTTTTTATATTTTAGGAAAAAAATGTATGTTGAGAATTTTTAACAGGACAACCTTTCCCCAAATAATCAACTGCTTGTTAAAAAGAAAGAGTAACCACATAAACCCACAGCATCTGGGTGACAGTCTTTGCTCCATTTACCCCACGGTGACATTATTTCACCAGTTTCCCAGGCATCATTCTTTGCTCAAACTTCAACAGTAGAAAAATTTTCAAATTGTATGAAAAAAAATTAACTAAAAATTCTAAGCAAATTTTACATTCTTTTTTTCTTCATATATAAAGGAGATAAAAAATTCAAAAGGCTTGGATTCTGTGTTTTTATTCTGCTACACCTTAAAAATAAACAGTGTTATATAGTCTTGCTAAGTCTTCCATATACAGCCAAAAAATAACCTGTAAGTACCAATTTTTCTATTATATGAGGTAAATTAGGCAAAAAACCCCCATTCAAATTAAATTCTATCACTCTCCTAGTTTTCCTCCTTTATAGTAATAGCCTGCTCACACTTTCCATTGTCCCTTGTAGTGACAGAATCGTAATTTATGGTGCTCTTCCTGGCTGCTGTGCAGTTGTAAATGACACAATTTGGTTACTAAAAGGCTTTCTTCTAATGGATTTTTGCAAGTTATAGGTCATGCAGCCCCATGGAAGATTGGAGGATTTTTCAAATTTTTTTCTTTCATTTTGAAAAATTACTGACAGACAGAGAAGAAGTTTAGCTGTGAGACAATGGGTAAGAAGGAAAATTTGAAAAGAAGGAGCTTTAGAGATCAGCCCCACAACCTTCATATTCTAATGATCATGTTTTACATTTGGCAGCTAACAAATAGATTTGGATTCTTGCACACTGGTGGCAACACACGATATCTGGGCTGCAGTAAATGAGTATCTATATTATTTTTTTCTTAGAGAAATAAAATTACTCTGGATTTTACTAGTTTATACTTGGAAACCAACATCCTGCTGTCATTTTTGCACTTTCCAAAATCGTACCAGAGACCACAGCATATCACAAACAACTGGTCTTGTAAATAGGAGAAAGTACAGTCACAACTTGGAAGTGGAGTTGCTGCCAAGGACGCTCAGAAAGCAGCTTGCATGTCCCTCTGGACCCGGTAGCAGTTCTTTTCCATAAGTTTGTCAGAAGATGCTGTGCCAGGGATACAGTTGGCACATTGGCACGCCTGTGAGAAGACTGAATGTGTCACCTCCACAGCACCCAGACAGACTTGGCCCACAGCCCAGAATACTGAGTTTGCAAATTTGGATTTCCCATTTGGCAATTCTTCCCTCAGTTACTGCTGTCAATGGTGTGGCAAATATTTCTTGTAATTTTATAGTCCTTTAGGGCTTATGGCAGAGAGATGTAAATATAAACATGGTGCTAACCAGTGAGTGTAGTTTTGGGTGAAAGACTAGAGCATGAGTTCAGATGTGAAAATAGGAGATGCCTGCCCAGAAGAGAGGACAGTCAGTGAATATGTTCATGGAGCTGCTTTGCCTTGATGCAAAAAGCATTCCCTTTTTGCTTGCCTTGGTCTTTGCTTGCCAGATATCCCACTTCTGTTTGCACCCTCTGTAGAGCGCAGGGCCAGTGCGTGGCTTTTGGGTGGGAGACTGATGAACAGCAGTGCAAGAGCTCACACACATTTCCTGCTCCTCCCAGCTAGGACCTGAACAGGCCATTACTAGTTGATCCTAATTTTATGGTTCAGTAAAGCCATGTCTGTGAGAGATTCCCAGTGGAAAGATAGGGGAATCTAGAATTCCTCTACAAAGTCTTTAAGGAATTGCAAAAAACTTGTTCTTTTTTGGAAAGTGTAAGTTATGGCTTTGAGGAAAAGGCCAAGCAATATCTATAAAATGAGCCCTGGGCAATGAAATACAGAGAGATGCAGAATTCAAATTTTGTTGAATTTTCTAGTACCAGTTTCTAGTAAGTGATAACAGTGCTTACATAGGGGTTCAGTTCTGAACATGCTGGAGACCCCTGAAATGCACCATTGCATATTGTACTGCAGAAAGTGAAGTGCAAATGCTGGAAAGCCCTGCCTGCTGCTGAAGTCAGCCATTCTGCCAAGCTACACTCTGCTTTTACACATTTGCCTATTACCAGGGCAGTGAGATCTTATGCCTTTTTCCTTAAAAAATTTCTTCTCAATAAATAGGCAGAACACAGCTGAAATCTAAATATCTGACATTTAATCTTATGAAACAACCAGTGAAATATGTAAAACTATAATTTACATCCAAGTATACCATATTTTTCTTCAGCCCACTGTGATCTATATGGTTGTTATGAATAGTTTGGCTATTCACCTGTTAGGATGAAAAAATTTTCCAAGTCTCTCTTTATTTTATCACTCTGATTCCACATCCAACCAAGCTGCTAAATTTCTCCCTGGTCAGACTATCTTTGGTTCTGAAAATTTTCTTTTTAGTATGTATCTTTCTTTTGCCTTTATTTTATAAAGATTTTTTTTTTTTATTCTTCACAAGTCTCCACTTCAGTTGAACAGAAGGCATCGCAAGAAGAAATCTAAATAAAGAGCTTCAAGTTGTTCTGCACTGTGGCTTTGTGCCCCATTAGTTACTGAGGGTTAGAGGTGTGGGATTTACTGCAGTGCTTGTGGCACAAGGCAATCTGTATCCCAGAGCTAAAAGCTTAAAAGCTGCAGGCACTCGAGGGACACCAACCTTAATCTCAGTTTATTAGCAACAAGAAGTACATGCTATTAAAAATAAAAAATTAGGCACAGCCCCGAATGGGCTGATTTTCTGCCTGTAACCTCAGCATCTGTTGTGTTTCTCTTCATTTGAGCCTGCTCTGTGCAGCTGGAGCAGTCTCCAGGGCCTCCTGCAAGATAACCCATCTCGTGGGCATTGGGGGACTGACCCATCCTGTGAAGACACAGCAGCCTTCCCCATAGCTGGGACTGTCAGTGCAGATGTCTACACCAAGGGGATATAATTCCTCACATATGGGCCTCACAAGACACCTTGATGGAGGTGAAAGCAGCACACAGCCCTCAGAGGATCCTGGGTGACTGCTGTGTGTCCTCAACGAGTCTAAGTAGGGCACAAGTGCTCCCTGAACACTGGGTGACATGGGAACTGCAGGGTTTTTTCCCTTTTAAAGCCCCTTTTCAGTGTGCTTAGTGCCATGGGATCCTGTATGGTGGGTTCCTACCTGGCTGCTTGCTCCTGTCACACACTGCAGTCTTCTCAATTAAGAGGCCCTTCTCCATCTTTACAAGTCACCTGTTGGTGTGGGCATGTCTTTGACAACCAGCCTTCCTTCCTTCCTTCCTTCCTTCCTTCCTTCCTTCCTTCCTTCCTTCCTTCCTTCCTTCCTTCCTTCCTTCCTTCCTGCCTCCCTCCCTGCCTCCCTGCCTGCCTCCCTGCCTTTCCGCCTTCCCGCCTTCTCTACCCCATCCTCCCTTTCTCCCTTTTTTCTTCAAGTCTATTAAAACACCCAACAGATCATTTCTCTGAGGATGGACATGCATTAGGATGAGCCAGGCAGTGCAAACTCCGTGAGAAGGGCAGGTGGGAGTCAGTGCCCATGGCAGGAGGCTTTTAAACTCATTTTGCCTGTACTGGATTCATGGTGCAGATGCAGCCCCCTGAGGGAGACAACATATCATCTAAAACCTAGAGTTCTTTAAAGTGCTGGATATTTAAATGTACAATTTGGAATCGATTAACGATTTGTATTTTACTGTCATTTTGGGGGGCCTTTGTTTCCATTGGTCTTTTGTGAGCTGGTGTTTTTATGGTATTCACCCAGGGCCAAAATTCACTGGAGTTATTCATACAAAGGTCCTGTCAACCTAAGAGATTTCTGGGAATAAGGCCATTGGGATTTGGCCACTGTTCAGTAATTTACTAGTGCCATTAACTGACGGTGGGTCTCCATTAAGAGTGAACTACTGACGGCCTATTTTAGTACAAGACAATGCCGTAGTGAAAAAGAGAAAAGATGTAACAAAGACATCAATGAAGATCTACAGTTACCCACTGCAACAGTTACATTCCAGCTAATGTTAGCAGCAGTCTTGTTATTACAATGGTTTCTGGAATAATTGAATGCATTGGGATTTGCACTTTTGTTTAAAATTAAGCTCTTAATTCTCTGCTGAACAAAGGAATCTGAAATGCAACATATCTTAACCAACAACATTTCAAAAGCCAGAAGTAACAAAAACAATCATTACTATTTTAAAATCTGAGTATCCTTCATCTTATCACATGCTCCTTGTATTTTGGCTCATGTTTTTTGAGTACCTGGGACTGGCAGAACTGAAGATCTGAACCAAATAAGCAAGATTGTATCTGCACTTTTATCTCCACAGCTCCACTGAGAACAATAGCCAGATCTTTAGCTGCTGCAAATGAGATTAGGCCCTTTATACCAACGGATCTAAGTCGGTTTACATTGATATATGGCTAAAGAGGGTGCAAGTGGTGACAGAATATTTTACCTTGTATTTACTTAGTTCTGTTCTATTAATACCAAATAAAATCTGGAAAATTCTTCAACAGAAATGAGAACACCAGAATTCACTTTTGGAATGTATGTAACATTGTCATGAAGAAAATTAAGAAGAACCAGAGGTTATGGACTGTGTTTTGACATTTTAGCATTACAATGTCCTAAGGGAAGTAAAAGCAAAATTCATCTGCTAAGGTCTTCAGCACATCTATCTGCAAAAAGCATTTCACCAATGAAAAGATTTGATCTTGAAGTTACAGTAATTCCACTGATTTCACTGCTTGCCACATACTGTAATAAATTATTATATAATGATCCCAGTATATAAAAATGAAAACCTCTTCTGGGAAGAAACATTCAATTTTAAACCTCTTCAGTGAGAAACTTCAGTTCATAACTTTCTGGCATAGAAAAATGCTATCTTTTCATGGAAAAGGTTGCTGTCTGTCAAATAAGACAAATTTACAAATGCTTGAGTTCCACTTTAAGTGGGGGAAAAAGAAACACTTAGCAGTTTAAAGACTTCAGAGAGGAAGGAGCTTTCTAGTGTCAAACTGGTGAAGTTTAGTATTTATAGGAATTTCACATGCCTCTAATTACTCCAAACTCAGTTCCCAAGTAAAATATGCCATCTGGAAGATATTAGAGTCATTTACAACTTGTTCACTTCCCTATTTCACTGCAAAATCTTACCTCTTGCCAACTTTCCAGTGTTCTTCACAAAATGAAATGAAGTCTAATTTTTATGGGTTGTTTAATAGTTACTTTATCTATGTTGAGACAGCTAAGGGTTTTAGAAACTGGAAAAAAGTTACATTTTTTAAAAACTTTCTTATTAGTCACTGTACCTCAAGCTTTTCATGTGGATGTTTGAGGTGTAAGGGTTATGCCTTGGCTTGGTTTAGTATTTAGCCATTGATTTGACGTGGTTAGATTTGGAAAGATATCCTAGGTCTAGGATGATAAGAGAGGTGATAAGAGAGAGAGAGGAAAGATGACACAAACAGCCACCATGCATAAGAATAGGCTTTTTTAAGAAAAAAAAAAAAAAAATCCAAAACCTCGACTATACGGTTTTGGTTGTGTTTCTATGACCTCCCAAGAGATGTCCATCAATCAGAAAACTTCTTGTTAGTAGAGCAACTTCATCCAAGTATGCCAATCTGTTTATAAGTGAAGCTTTGCGACATTCCTCTGAGGTAAAGTTGTCATTCTCATTTTACATATGTGGAGATGGGAGAGAGAGACTGAGTGCCAGCAGTCTAACAGAAATTTTGCAAATAGCAAGGAACAAATCTGAGATAGCCAGATACTGTGTTTTAAACATAAGAGCCCAGTCTAGCTTTTCCTGAAATAATGGAAAGATTCCTAGTGGCTTCTGTGGGTTTCAAATAAAGCTTCTTAACAGAGGCTTGAAACTTGGAAGTTTTCCTAAGCTATAGAATGACTGGAAGAAGGGGCTGCAAAGTCTCACAGAGAATCACGAATATATTTCTGTAGGAGAACTAGACTAAATAACTTGCATACAGAGACATGCATATATACACACTCACACTCACTGTACACCTCTATATCCATCAAACATTGTTTTCGTGTGCCTAACAAGTTTAATGATTTGTGGTTGGATTAGTGCTCTGTGCATGTACTGCTGAATTCACTAAAAAGCCTGCCTAATTGGTGAGTTATAGAAGCCTTGGGTTTGCTTTCTCGAATGCCTAAAGAACAGAGAAAGAACTGTATCAAATGGAGTTCAGAATCAGTTGTGATTTCTTTTTCTTTCCGTGAAAGGAGGACAGAAATGCTTTAAAGTTATGGCAACCTTATAGCACTCCATTTGGGAGTTTTGAACCGCTGATTAATTTGTAATTATCCTTTGGGGATCTATGTAGTATATTAATCACAACCTTAGGAACTCAACTTTTAAAAGTATAAGGTAGATGTTAGTTTTTCACAGAAACTGTGAAAGTTCAGAACATAAAATAAGTTCCACACTTTGGAAACTCAGATATTTGTCCCTTGTGGGCTGCCTACAACCTCTCTGACCAATACCTATAATTAATAAAGCTAAAAGAGGCTAAAGGAGAAAGGAAATTACAGACATACATATCAGCTTTAGATCAGAAGTTATGGCAATTTTCTTCCATAGCAAACATGTCCTGAAGCTCTGTAAATACAGTAAAATGATAGGCATTTTCATTTATTTCCAGTTAGGAACTATATAAGGGAATATTAAGGATGCAGTGTTAGGCACTTGGAGCTCAATATTTCTCAGTGTTGATTTCTGCATCACATGCCCTGTGGGCAGACCTTGGGCCAAGTGAAAAATCCACTGTGGAATTAGTGTCTTCACATACTTAGTCTGTAGTGCTATAAATGCCTGCTGTGGGTCTTCCTTGCCTGAAAGTGTGACACATGTAAATGATTGGATTGATTTTTTGCTAAGACTGTATCTCAAACCTGTATATAGCCATATGTATACATAGGCCATAGGCATATGTACAAGCAAGTGGAGTTGTTGGAAAATGTCCAGCTTTGCTTTTGAAACTTTTGGCTTGTCAGTGTTTCATCATGTGCATGTATTAGAGCTTTTCCCGCAGATTTTTATTGGGGGAAGGGGGCTAAGAATCTCTTGAGCTATCACCAAGGAAAAAAGAGTTTGAACTATATAAAGGAGATCCAAACTTTCAAGTCTTTTCTGTATTGAAAACAGAGTCCTTAAGTGTGTGAGATATGTGGCATTATTAGGTAAATATTCTCATAATGCTGAGAAGACTTTTGGCAGACTATTGTAACATCTAGATGAAAACCATCTCCTTATTTCTTTCTTATAACACAAACTTGGAAAGGCAAAGTGCCTGGCCATAACATCTAGGAGTGCTCTCTGGCACAGGAGGCACACAAAGCTGAATAAGAAACATTCGTAGTTCAGAGATCAACCCACTTACAACGTCTGCATGTTTCCTGGCGAGCCGTTATCTCAGCACAAAATCATTTGGTTGTGTACATTGCCACTTTAACAAACAACCCTTAAGCACATGAGTAATGCTTAGGGTTGGCAACTTTAAAGGAGCCCTGGCTTTGTGAAATCTGAATGATATTTCCTAAGAGCAGTGCAAGGAACATTTACTCAAGGATGGCGCTTTCAAATTCCAGACTTCTGATCTGACTAAGTGTGGTTGAAGAGCTGCCTGAAAAAGTCCCATGGCTTGTGTTCTGTTTTGCAACTGGGACGTGTATGCACGTATGTGTGTGTGTTTCTGTGTGTATATTTTTAGATTCTTTATACAAGAAGAGACCTGAATCATTTCAGATGTTTCATCCTAAAGTTCATTCTCAGCCAGAGAAGCAGCCTGGGAAACTCAGCCTGGAAGATGTTCATTTCAAAACCACTAAAGCAGATGAGAACAGGGAAGCAGAGTGTCTATGTAGATTTGAACTACGGTGATTGCTACCAGTGCTTTTCTATTAATTTGTTGTCTAATTTCAGTACAGACGTTATAAATAAAACTCCTGTTGATAACTTATACATGTTGTTATAGGTGTAGTTTGGTTTTGCACACATCAGTGTGTCAATCCAACATGAGTGCAGACCTCTCCCTGAGATTCTGCTCTTGAAATCTGCATTAGGAAATTCAATTTTACCCTCACAATTATAATTTTCTTATGAAGTACATGATTACTTAATGTTTATTGCAAACAGATCACTATTTAAACTGTTTCAGAGTTACAGTACTTTGGTTTTGTAATAGAGCTCACAGTTAAATGTACCAATTTGAAACATCAGTATATAGAAGTTTGTCCCATTGAGCAAATTTATTGCCATTTTATTGTGTGTATCCTAGAACTCAAAAGTATATATAACTTAAATAAATGTATTTATCTTATGATAAAATATACCATAGATGTTTAAAGCTGCTAAGCCTGAATTTAGTTCATTTGTATCCTATATCACAGAGAATGTCACAGTTTTTATGTGTTTTGTGACCTTATGATTTATATGGGTCTTGAGAAATAACTATGTGTTTAGAAAAGAGGAAAACAGTGGCCAATAAACATTCCCAGTAGCCTAAAAACAGGAACAGCTTGTTAGCTGAGGTCAGCCATATGACCCAGTGCCCAGTGAAACTGCATTGTTATAGCTGGAATGTGGGGCAAACCAGCCATGCAAAAAAAAAAAAACCACCCCAGCGATCAACCTCTCATAAAAATGTCTTTCTTAGAAAGAGAGGCATGTGATAATGACTTACAGGAAGGAAAATGTGCACAACAGATCAGCATCATCTCTGGTACAGGTTTACAGAGTTTAGTGGCATTGCATCTGAGGTGCACTGCCCTACACTAATTTAAAATGGAAAACTAAATGGAAAACCTGCCCGAATTCACAAGTGTTTGCTAAAAATTTTTGCATCATTTTCTCCTGGTACTTAATACTTTGGAAAGCAAGCAGGCTAATGGACATACACACAACATAAACACATACACAGCTCATGGGCTTCAGTAATTGGGACCATACTGAATACATGCATGCCAGCTCAAACCCCCAGCGGGAGCTGCACAAATGTCAAGGAAGTATTCATTAAATGGGACCGAGTTTGTCTTCTTTCCACTTCCTTTTCCTCCCTCATCAGTGCAACTTCTTGAGATATACCCTCTCTTAAATCTGCTGAGCGTTTGGACCTATACTCAGTGGACGCTAGGTCTATTTTGGAGCTGCATGGCTGTGAGATGACCCCTGCCTTTGAAATCAGGCCAGTGGAAAACCTAAGTCAGGAGTAGCACACTCACAAAGAAATTGCTGCTTTTGAGGTCAGAAGTAATGTTCTCCTAGAACCACTCTCCCATCCTTGTACAGGCTGCTTCGACAGCTGTAATCAAGAAAAAGACACTCTTGAGGAAAGAGCTGTTACTGGGTCCAAGAAAGTATGGATTATGATGTTGATATGTTTTCTGCATTTCATGGGTCAGGCTTCTGCCCTTGCTTTCTACTTAGAGAAATGGACAGTGTGACATGGAACTATAATAATGTATTACCTGACAGACCAAGAGGATCTGCAAATAACTCATTGAATTGCAAACAAAAATGGCATCTTCTTTCCTTTTGTAATCCATAAGGGAGTGGTGTTCTAAGCCTTCTTTAATTAATTACAATAAATAAGCCTTGAAAGGCAGTAAACCACTATACAGCTGATGAAAACACTTACTCTGCAATTAAATGGATAAATCCTGATTTGATGGCTTTTGTTTATTTTATGCCTTCAGTAGGTATCTATAAATGCTTTTACTTTTGTTTGTCTATTTAGTGGTGATAAGCACATCCAAGAGCAACCTGTGTAAGGCTCTGTGGTATTAAGCATTGATTCTTTCCTCTCCTTCACTCCTGGCAAGCAGCACACTAACTCAGACAGACAAGCCGTGAAATGTGTTTGGGCCGGATCCTCTTGTACGTGCAGAGAATCTGCGCGAGATAACGCCAGGCCTTCCTTTATGGCTCAGTAATGCAAAAGACAGGCTTTCACACACCAGGGAGAACAAGGTTTGTTTGCCTTATGCATTCTTAAAGGTATAAATTGCCCAAAACAGTAGTAGGAAGTCTGGGAAGGAAATGAGATAATACACCATCCCTTTCCTCACTTTGAGCCTTCTGAGCAGGCTCACAGAGATGTCTGACTTGCACAGAGGGATTCAGGGGCTCCTTCTGGCAGCACAGCCTCCATCCTTCTATTGCAAACCCTCCCCGTGCTGAGTCTGAGGTGGTGCAGACCCCAGGGTGCTGCAGGGCACACAGTGCTCCTCTGGAGCTGTCCTCCCTGGCCAGCAGTACTGCCAGCTACTGTCACCTTGCAGTGTAGCAATGAAAGAGAAAACTGTGGGTTTGCTCTCTCAGCACCCAAATAACCAACAGCACACCCAGCTTTGAGCCAGGTGGCAAATGCATCCTGTTCAACCTCTACTCTGAATAAAACTGTTGGTACCTGGCAGGGGAGGGTCTGTAGCTGGAAAAGTCTCAACCTTTGTGTCAAAACCACTAGTTTTTATCTCAGACTGAAACATTATTGTCGTTATTTTTAAATACAAACCCTTCCTGTCCGAACAGCTCATGAGTTTCATGCTACTGAGCCTAGGTGTCCCTGCTAGTCCCCCTTTAAAATTTTACAGTGTAACATAACCTCATTTTGTTACACTGTAAACATTTCCAAGATACAGGATCCTGTTTTTTATTACAGGGGGAAATGTTAATAACCCCCACTCTTTCCTGAAACATGCAGAAAACCCCCTCAACAAATTAAATGTACGCATTTGTCATTAGCTTTAACCTGGATTTGGTCTCGCGAGCACTGTAAAGCCAGTCCCTCTTTCTCTCTGAACAAAGGGATGTTAGGAGACCATTGGAGAGGCACAATCCTGCCTGACTCACAGTACCAACACGTGGTGATGAACAGATTCCTGAAACAGCTCCACTGAATTGAATTTTCACATATTTGGCATATAACATCCCATTTTTCAGCTTTTCCTCAATTACTGCACATTTCTCCTCAAACAGATACCACAAAGTGTCCTCTGTCCTTATATGATTGCTGCATGGCTACTATAGGAACCATTCCAGCCAGACAACTTTGAGAAAAATTTCAAACCTTAGGCCCCTCCCCCTGTAAAAATTCCACATGGGAATTCACAAAAATCTGAACTAGCAGACGGATAATAGATAAACTGATGAAGGATTACCTCTTTTTTCCCCACAGGGATAAGGATCATGGAAACATGTCTCATGCCAGCAACAAAAGGATATGTCAGCTGGAAAGAACCTGAGTAAGGTTTCTACACAGCCCTGTGCTCTGGGAAAATCACAGTATTGCTTGTTAACGGTGCTGCTCAGAGCAGTGATAAACTCTACCAAAAATTGCAATCCTTGCATTTGGAGATGTGATTACAACACGTCTGAACTGTTTTTATTTAACTGGCTGAGGTACTTACAATGTCATAGACTCTGCTCAGTGCTGAATGTTCCCACCAGGAACAATAAATCCTGTGCCACCACAGCTTTGCCACTAACTGGGTAAGAACCTGGCACTGCTACGGATGCTGCAGTCACGTCTTTGACTGCAGTGCAGATGCAAATACCCAACCTGCGGCAGGTTGGAAGCTGGGAGTCATTCTGCTTTCATCAGAGCCACAGCCTGGGAAGGCAGGAGCATTGGAAAGGAATTGGGCTGCCCAGGGTTTGCCTGTTCAGTCAGCTGTATGCTTTCTGGTTTGTTACAGCTCTGTTCTGTTCACACAATAGTTAGCAGGGCCATAAAGCTGAGAGATTAGAGAGAGAGATTTCAAGCTGCAAATGTGAGCCTAGATGACCCTCAGTATGATGGGGCTTAGTTAGGTCATTTAGTGAGATAGGAGCTGATGGGAGAAAGTGGGCAGACACTGGACTGGAAGGCAGAAAGCAAATTCTTTAAATCTGCCATGGCTATTCAGTGAAGCCAAGTGTCAGCTAACTTTCCTGTGCCACAGCTTTCTGGATTGGAAAATCAGATATTGATATTTCCCTGAAAGAGTTTGAAGGCACAGGATGAACTGAGATGGCTACAGTACTAGTGACACTGTCATTAATTTTGTGATCCAATACATCTCTTGTAAATAGATATATTTAGCTGACAGCTCTTCATTCTTGCTTCTAAACCTTTTTAACTGTGATTTCAAATTTTTATCCTTGAAGATGGACAATAAGAAGAACACAGAGACCTAAAATACTGCGTATTTTTTCTGAGTCTCCATTCCAAAACATTCGCAGTGAAATACAATGTTTTGCTACTCTTGCCACTACATCAAGCCTTCTTCTATTAAGCCCATTATAACAAGCAACAACATTTCTTTATAACCCAGAAATAATCACTGATGTAGCCTTGCCTAGATGTGCAGGGATTTAGACAATTAATACTCAGCAGTATTAATAAGCTCTCTGCATAAATCCCTAGGTAGGGAAGAGGCAACTGTGTATCCCTAAGCTCCTTAGGGTAGATACTTACAAGGAGCCTGAAAAAGAAAGGGTTTGGGGCACAGTCTGTACTTTAGCAGCAAATGATTGTTTGACATCTGAGGGACCCAGAGTTACTTTGAGTTACCCTGAGTGACGTGCTGGGTTGGAGAACTGGTTATCTGAGGGACATGCTCTGGCGTGCCATGGTAGGCTGCCCCAGCAGGTTATCCACTCTTGTTTCACTCTTGACAAAACACATTGGGCAAGTGGATTCAAAGGATTTCTGCTTTGAAGAGGAGTATTTCCAGTACCTGATCTCAGGTGCGAGAGGTTGGCCAGCTTTCCCCCAGACTATCTAAGTGATGCTGGTGACTATACTGCTGTCAGTAAACTAGAGTAGGAAAAAAGGAGGTATGCTACCTCCTTCATAATCCTGGCAGGATTTTCTATTTGAATCTCATCTTACTATGCTTTTTCACTCTTTGATAATCAGCATACAATCCAGTAATTTTATGGTGAGGTGGAGTCTTTTCACATAAAGTTATTGCTAAAAAACCTCTTGTTGCCTAAAAGCCTTAGCTAAATTATATACAGGATAGATTGCATACACACCATGAAGTTGTCAAAACATTGTGATTTGATTAATGAGGCTGTTAATTTTCAGACTTGTCTCCCATACAGATCTGGAGCCTCTTCAGTCACATCAAGACTTGTGAGGTTAACGATATTCCCTGCCAGCCTTAGCATGAGTCTGTCACGTTATAAATGACTCTCCCTTCATTTACTATGTAGGAATTATCTTAGATACCTGGGGCAGCACCAGAGGATGAGAGCACATTCGCAAACACTTTGCTATGGGGAGGCATTCTGAATGTGAAATGCCTTTCACCCAGTATGACCAGCACCCTTTACACCCAGAAGCTTGCTCCTCTTCAATATGCATTTTGTCTCCTGATGCTTTTAATCCTTAGGGATGCAAGTCCTGCTCAGTTCAATTTTGCACTCTCCTGCTCATCTGCATTTAGCCAACGTAATTGTGAGAAGAAAATCAGGGAGTTGCTATAAGGTAAGTGAACATGGTTTCATATGAATTGAATCCTAAAAATGGCCTGTTCTGTTTTCCTAAATCTGCAATATCTGTGTTATTCTGTAAAGAATCCCAAAGGCATTAACATAAATAAGGAACACAGAATGGTGCTGAGATCTTTTTTCTCCTTCTTTCAGCCCATTCTTCATACAGACAGACACACAGACATGCAAATCCATGATTAGGAGGCATGGTTAAAACTGCTTTTAAGTATGATCGTTAATCATGTGTATATTGATGACCTTCTATTTGTACTTCTTTCATTTTAAGCACACAAGTCTTGACTGATTGGAGCCTTTTAAATCAGTACTATCCACTACTTGTACAATTCAGAAACATGAATTACTCACTAAGCTAGAGAATTTTAATATTCAGCCAGTCTCATATTCAGGCCATATGCTCTACCATACAAAATCTGAGATAAAAATGACAGCAGCAAGAATTTATATGAACATGACTTATTTTAAGAATTAGACTGTGAAGCCTTGCTTTTGCTGACGTCAGTGAGACTATTCATGCACAAGGATTTAGCAGCATAGAGGTTACACACAGAGCTTGGGAAAAAAGGTTTTAATGTTCCGCAGTATGACATCAGGTTGGAACTGTATCTATCTTTCTGCAATAAAGCCTATCCAAATAACAAGAAAAAAATCTCTGCTTATACGGTTTTAACAATTTCAATTGTTGAAAATTCAAAAAAGCCTTTTAGCATATGTATGTGAATTAGAAATGCATAATTCTTAAACTTGAACTTAACAGAATTACAGATAAGCCCTTCTGTGTTTCCCAGGTACTTATCAGCTTCACCTAAGGCAGGTTTCTGGGTTATTTTTAGTCAAATAAGTTTCATTTCAGTCAATACTGGTTAAGAACTTGTTACAAATCCTCCAGTTTCTGCATGATTCAAATACCTTTGTATATTACACTGTTGTACAAAAACACATTTTCGATCGGTGTCCAAAGTAATGCTGGAGAGCAGAAATACAATTTCTATATGCAATTGCACCAGCCTGTCAAAATCAGCATAAAGGGAGAGAAGAAAACAGGCTATGTGATATGTTTTGCTATTGTCAAACCCAAGAGGGCATCTCACCTAATAATTTAAATGAGATCCTGTTACCTGATGTTTTTAAAGCCTTTTGATCTCTTTCCTCTGGTTGCCTGGGTTGTGGCTCTGTAGGGAGCAGTAGACAGAAAGCTATGCTTGAAACACCATGTTGCCTATGCCCCCCTTTGCTTTGCCAAAACTGCTGTTAGTGGACAAATGAATGTTTGCTTTTATGAAACACTGCTCTGCTGGAGATGGTGAACAACCTTTACTAAAGGTTTTTAGACACAGGCCAATCCATAAAACTGCCAAGTTCAGATTTTCTGTTATTATCAAGGCAATAATTCTTGGGCCCTTTGTTAAGATTTGACGATTTTGTTGGCACAAATTAGGGACTGAGATTAATCTGATTTTGAAAATCAACTTAATACTCACTGGATCCCCGAAATCATGTAGAGGTGTTTGTTTTGCAATTTGCTGCACTTGGCTATAATGCTAGGAAATGACAAATTTTATCTTTCCAGAACAAAGACAGAAAGAAAGATACCTTATTATCACTAGTTCAGTGACAGCAGATAAGCCTGAACAATTTCAGCACAAAAAACTTAGCAGAACGTTTAGAACTTGAGCCATGCATCTAACTTAATTCATTTTCTCACTGAATGCAATGTCAACATGATCATTAACTTTGACAGGGAATACATTGCTTGAAAACTTAGAGATATTAAATTATAACAAGAATTTTGTGAAAAAAAATGAAATAGGCATGAGAAATCATAGAGATTGGGAGCAGACCTTCTTCCTGTTGTAACCCAATTAGTTTCTAAAGAATTATATGAAGCATTACTACGAACCCTTATATTTCCAGTGGGTCAGATTTAGTGTGGGAGACTGTAAATTGCTTTGTGACAAACAGCTCAAAGCATTTGCATTCAATTTACATTTAGAATATGTAACACAAGCTGAGAAGAGGTTGTAAAAGTCCTTTCAGAAAGCTCCATTTTATCTGTACATAAGCATTAGCTCCAAGCATGTCTGTGAGATCCGTCGGCTCCTTTGGTTTGGCAGAAGCCTCTGGGGGAGATGGGTGCCACTCCCCCTTCACAGGGAAATGCTTATTAATTATTCTCCCAAGAAGCACTGATAGAAAAGTGTCACTTCCAGCCTTGACTGTCTCCCCTGACAGCCTGCTACTTTGTTTAAGTGATCTCACAGTTACAACATTTTTCATAATATTTAACCTAAATTTTCCTTGCTTCAGATTAATCCTACTCCTTCTCTCATCAAGTACAATAACTTCAGGGCTTGCAGAGAGCATTTCTTACATGAAACAGGGATCTAAGCAAGGGCTCTTTCTTAGAGTACATAATGTCAAACTGACCTTTGACTCTCACACTTTAAATACATCTTTTGGCATCCTGTGCAGAAGAAAACAGACACCACTAGTTTCCTAACGATTTTACAACTGGCTTGGGCTAATTAATCAGTCTCCAGCACACACAGCTCTGTGCTTACCTGGCTGGAGGAAGTGCAGATCACAGGAGCAAAGTGAAGTTTCTCAGATCTGTTGTTCTCCAGGTACTTCATTAATTACCGAACAGACAAAGGGAAATCTCCTCATGGCTGCTTCTTCCTTTCTGCTACTGTGCAGCAATCCCGTTACCCATATGACTATTTCATTACACGCAAAAACAGATTTTGGTTCCACGGCCCATTTCGATTCCTGGTGTAGTTTAGCCAAAGCCAGTGAAATTCCAGTAGGAACAATTTGGCCCACTGTCTTTAAGCATTTAACCATCTGCACAAAAACCACAAAAGAGACACCCAAACCAAAACCACTCATTTACATAATAAGGATGTGAACCTACTACAACCATGTGAAACTATCATTTTTCACATGTGCTTGTGAATATTTTCCCAGGCTTTTGCAGAGGGAGGGGCAATCTGAGGGCTGGGATATATGAAGTGAAGAGAAATGTGTGGGTGGGGAAAACCAAGAGTTTTAATTTTTTTCCTTTTATTCTTTAAGAAGTATGCAGCAATTACTTCTGTATTTTAAAGAAATGGTAAAAACACCCAGAGGTTATAGAATGATGCTTTTCCTTAATGTTTATACAAATATAAACATTCATCTAAAATAAATACTGAAGTAAATGTAATACACCCACCTCTAGAATTACAAAATCACTTTCCCATGGGTAAATTTCATCGTAGACCCATCTGTTAGAACTTGGATTGTGCCATGAACCATTATGGCATACATCCCTTAATTATTTTGTATCATGTGAAATGTAATTGTGGATATTCCATATCTTCATTGCAAATCCCTAATTTTCTTTTGTAAAGCTACCTATATACTTGGCCTAGTTCTGTGTTGTGGAAATGAATTCCCAGGGCTAATTAGGTATAACAGAGTAAGCTGCAGTCCCAATCCCACAGTCGCTCCGTAAGTTAAATTCCCACAGAGAGAGCAGAACTTTTTCCAGGCTGACAAGAAAATAAAAAGAAAAACACACCCGACACTCTGCCCCGTGTCTGAGACCAGGAGCCCCAAGGGAGACATGCAACAACTGTCCTGTACAGAGGACCATGACAGACACCTTACCCAACAGGGAACGCAAAAAATCTGCACTCTGCAACCACACTCTCTTCTCTGGCATCTAGCCAAACTTCAGACTTTGGTAGCAGAGGGCATGGCAGCACGAAGGTGCTGCTGTCAAGAGGGGAAAAGACATTACTGAGTGGAGAATCTCAGCTCTCAAAGAGCGATTTGAAATCTGCAATTGGAAAATGTGTTCATGTCTTTCTCACAAAGCTTTTCTGGTCCTGTTTGTAGGATGTACATCCCATCCTGTCCCACTACTCCAGCTCCACCAAAGTTGAAAACTGACACAGCTCCATTAGTTTAAGTGGAGGCAATTTAACCCGCTGAGGTCTAGCTCAAGGCAAGTCCTCCTAGTGTGCCTATAAACATGTAACAGTAGGTATATTTAATAGCTGCTTTTATACCTTGCAGCTGAATTGCAGAATTCCTTGAGTGAAGAATGTGGAATCCGTAAACTGTGGTGGTTTGACAAAACTCACATAAGACCAGAAACTGCAAACCTCCCTGTGTATCCTATGAGCAACCAGATATCTTGCTTCTGAGGCAGGTATGCCAGACTCCTAAGAGCAAAGGGAATCTATACTCCTGGGTTGTATTCCTAAAAGGAATAGTGCTTGTGATATTACCAGGTGGCTGATGAAAATAAGAACTTCGTGATTTTGACTTGAAGACATGGATTTTATTTTTCTAAAAACATTCTTCCATGACTTTGAACTAATGCCTGTTTTAAAGCTGTGCCAGTTTTCACATACTGTACAGATGCTTTACCCCCTTGGTCAAAAAACAGGCTTATTATGGCAGACATGAAACCATCATGAATGTATTTTCATGATAGTTCAGCAGAAAGCCTCAGATCCTCAAATCCAGAAGGCTGATATAAAAAAAGAAGATAGCCTCTATTTGAACTACAGGGCTCTCCTGACAGAAAAGATGTAATGGATTTCTTACACATCATTTCTTACTGGATATTAGATATTCTCTAATAGACTCACAATAAACTGCAGCAGATGTTTGAAAAGCACATAATTTGCAATCGATTATACACATATATCACAAATCAAACATTATACAGATAATAGTTTCTCTGTAATCATATTGCTTTTGTGAATGAGAGATTAAACTATTCAAGTATTGGTTGAACTTTTATAACTGGTCTTCTACAGTGTCCCAGCTTTGACTATAATAGAGTTAATGTTCTTCCTAGTGGGTAGTGTGTGTGCTGTATTTTGAATTTAAGCTAAAAATTATATTGATAACAGTGATCTTTCAGTTGGTGCTGAGCAGTGTTTACACTAAGTCAAAGACTTTTCAGCTTCTCATATCACCTGACAAGGGAGTAGTCTGGGGGTACAAGAACTGTGAAGAGACACAGCTGGGACAGCTGACCCCAGCTGACCAAAAGGATATTCCAGACCATGACAGTGTCGTGCTGAGTTTATAAACTAGACTGAAAGTTGGCCAGTGGCTGCATGCACTTGGCTAGGCATTGGTCAGTGGATGGTGAGTGACTGCATTGTGCACCACTTGTTTTGTACATCATTATTACTGTTACAGTTATTGTTACTATTGTTTTCTCTTCCACTTCTCTCCTATTAAACTGTCTTTAGCTCAACTCATAAATTGCACTTTTTTTCCCCCCACATTCTCTCCCCCATCCCACTGGGTGGGGGGAGGACCAAATGAGCAGCTGTGTGATGTTTAGCTACCTGCCAGGTTAAACCAAGACATACAGGAAATATAACTTTGAGGTACTTAATACCTCCCAGATACAGTGACTTTTAGGATATACATAAAAAAGCTGATCTGTGACTTCCCTGTGTGCAAGCATGCTTTTTACCTGCGAAATGAATCAATCAGGTGAGAGTAGCTGCGCTTGCATAATTTCACTTGCAATTTATTACTACGCATGGGATCTATGCACTTATATGGATAAGATGCAGTTAAAAAAGGAGAAGGTATTCTGTTCTGCTGTCAGGTAAGGAGGAAAAGGCAGTATTAGGGTTTGGCCTCCAGGCATGAATCAGCTGGAGTACAGAAGAGTCAGAGCTGGGAACAAAACACTAAGAGCAGAGTGTCAGGCTGGAAGGGGTTGGAAATAAATTTCCTTCCACTGCTTGAAAGCTGGAAATGGAAAGAAAGGTTTATTCTGAAGATTTTGAAAAGAAGAATAGATGCATCATGATCATTTCAGTATTATTCAGCCACTTTGACATAATCTTTGTCTCCTTGGTTTATTCCTGTCTGCTTTCACATGAACTGAGAAGTGTTGAAAATATACAGACATTTCCACACAAAAGAGCACAAATACATCATTTAAATGTGAAAGAGGTGCTAAACAGTGTTCTCATTTAAATGATGTGTAAAGCCAAGATACACACAGTCTAAGATATATGAGAACAAGACACAAAACCATCTCTACCATGTTTAAAAGCACATTTGTATAACTATTTCATGCTGAGATTACACTCAGCATTTTTCCCTAGGCCTGGAGTTGCTGAGACAGAAAGAACATAGCTGACCTTTGGAGTTGCATTTTTGCAAAATAAATAAACTGGATGGGTGAGCATAAAAGTTACAAACCTTTTTAAAATGCCATATGTGAAAATCTTATAAACAGTCCATAAATATCACCTCCTGGGTAAGATTTGCAGAAGCTGCTGCTGAATTCACCAGTAATATCTCCTGACCAAAAACATTGAACCATCTCTTAATGGCAATTTATTCTATAGCTTTTCTGTTTTCATATGCCTATAATTATAGAACATGTTATTAGCAGCTTTGGTCTGGAAGCAGCACCATCCCACAGCCTGGGATCAGGAGCACTGACACTTAGACTGAAATGCTGGTAAGGTTGAGGCACCCGTGGTGACACCAGCAGTGTTTGTCTTCCTCCCTTTGGAGGGAACTTTGCTGGTATTATAGGTGACAAGCCTAATGATTATAAAACTGAGCTCTTAGTTTTTCTTCCAGACTTCAACATCCTGAAGAGGAAGTTAGCATTGATCTAATTCTCACTGAAACAAACTAGATTTTTGCATTTGCAAGCCAGAGCTGGACCAAGCTCAATAGTGTAACCTTTTGTGACTATTTCTACTAAGACTGATTTCCTGAAATAACAAAGCCACTGACTGCTTTAAGGGCTAATTTCTTATTGAAGTAATTTTTGAAGTAGATTTACTTTTCAGTCACAGATCTACAAAAAATGTTGAGTGTATTTGTTGAGTGTGTTTGAAGAGTGTATTTTTTTACATATGAAACTTAAGTGTAAAAATTATGCCTTTTTATTTTAATAATTTGGGTTTAAATATTCACTCATTGGTTGACTTTTATCCTTTGAGTGAATTTTTATGGCTGATCTTTAAACCCTTGAAAATAGGGTCTTAGAATCTCCAACACGGTTTAAACTACTGTGCAGCAGTTCTGGCTCTGCTTTTGGTAGCACTCCTTTTAATCTACTGTTTGAATATACAACTGAAGAAATACTCTGGATTTTAGTGGACAGAATAGTTATAGATCCTAAATGACTTACCATGAGAAATGGAATTAAGAACAGTACATATGGTTTAATAGCTTTATCATTATGAACAGGCACAAAGGCTGACATTTGAAAGTCATTATCCTCTTGCACAAGCTGGTACAATTATACTTTTAATCAACTATTTCTACTTCTTTTGTAACTTCCTGTCTTTCCAAGTTCCTGTGATATACAGTTCCCATTTTGGCCTCATCCTGTTTTGCCCTGCTTCTTGTATGTTAAGGAGTCTTGCTCTACTGTAGGCTAGCATTTTTCAAATGCAGAGGCATACAATAAACAGGAAAGATTCCCTTAGAGACACTGTTGTTTTTAGCTGATCAAAAGGCCATTCTGGCATCCGCTTCTTGCTCAATAAAAATATTATTTAAGGAAAAAGAGAAACAACCCCAGATTAACATTGTGTCCCTAGACAGACTAAAGCCTCAGAAAAAGAAATGGCTGGCAGCATTCCTGCGTGACCTATTGGTATTCAAGTCCACCCTATTTTAGTTACATAAGGCAGAGACAACAAATCAGACTGTAAGTGAAAATGCAGTGTCCTCTATTTTTCCTGAATTTTAAACAGAATCACTTACTACAGTTTAGCAAAACATCACAAACATAAGGACACTGCCCTGACAATATGCCAGGAGCCCATGAACTGCATCCAGTTTGCATGCTTCAAATCTGTGGGAGTTTTGAAAGCAACAGGAACTGCAGGGTTTGGACTTCATAAATTGGTCTAAGACAGTCATTGCTTTGACCCTGATTAAAAAAAGAGTTTTGAGCTCAGACCCAAATGGATGCGCATGAACAGTTTTCTGAACAGAAGCATTTCATACTGCTTCATCGTCCATGTGGTCTGGTCTGTAGTGATTACAAATCCTAGCGTGCAGTCTCCATCTTAATGGAAACAGTCTTGTCCATGTGTTAAAGCAGGAATATTTTGGGCCTTAATTCAGGCACATTACTAAGCATGTGCTTAATTGTAAGTTGGCTATGTTATACTAAGCAGGATTTAAGCATATGTTAAACAGGACTGAGCTTGTGCTGAGAGAAGAATGAGGAAGTCTAAGTGAATGAATGACATTTGTTGAATTAGGCAGCCTGTGTTGTGTGCACCTATACTCCAGTATTTTTCTTTCCATTCCCTTCCATTTGAAGGGTGTTTCTCAAATCACTGTGTCCTACCAAGTCTCTTTGCTATGGAAGATCTCTAACTGCTGACCACCGTGCTCCTGCCGTGCTGTGCTCTGCAGGAGCACTTGGAATGCCACAGGCCAGCGAGCCCAGGTCTGCCAGCCTGTCCCTCGAGACCCCACAGGCTTTGAGCCAGGCCAGGGGCGCTGCAGGTAACGCTGCCCAAGCAAACACTCTCTGACACTGCCCACATCAACGTGTGATGCACTGCAACACAGCTGCTTCAGCTCTTGAAGGAAAGTCTACTTTTGTAAGAGCAGAACATAACGGTCTCCTGCTTATTTTCTGTTTTAATTTTCACTTGTAAACCAATTATGCCACCTGTTGTGCATTAAGCCTGTGACACAACAAATAATTTCAAAACCGTAGCAAGATTTTTTTTTACCTCATTGACATGGGCAATACTCTACCAGCCTTGGCAATCAGCTCTGTGTCTGCCATGACAGAAATGAGTTGCAGCAGCTATCTAAGTCTGCCAACTTTCCTGTCCACTTAGGGCAGCCATTTCTGAGGATTTGGGGTGGAATTTATTTCACCTTATAATAGTTGCCTAAAACCCAGGGAGATACTCTGAGCTAGTTATCCCTTGGTAGTCTGGGGAGAGAGATAAAGGCACCTGGAAAGAATAATTTATCCTGGTGATCAGTCTTAAGGTGGGATTTATTTTTGCTCCATAAGCCACAGAAGAAACCCACAAACCTAGATTAGAGGACACACACATTTTTTTGGAAGATGAATTAGGTGAAATTATGTGTTTTCAATGCTTTTTCACCATTTTTCTCATTATTATTTTTAAATGACACTTGCTTATCATTCCTGCTTATGCCTTGCAGTTCAATCTATCCAGCAACTCTTCACAGCAAAATACCCTGTGTTTATTTCCTACCCATGTGCCAACACTGTTTTCTGCTACATGCTCCCTCTACAATGAAATTAATACTGGGCAGAACTCCTTTTGCCAGGAAAAAGCCTCTTTGGCAGATCACTGTTTCTCAGCTGTTTAAGAGGGCCTCATTAAGAGCAGTTTTGAGTTGCCAGATGAAGAGAAAAAGTTGCAAAGGAACAACAGGTAGGATAGTTTCAGATATTAGCAGTGCTCTTCTGAAATCTAAGTTGAAAATGCAGTTATAAGAGTGGGTAAGAAAGGTGCAACGTTGGGGAAAGACAGGAAATTTATCTTCTAGGTTTGGCTTATGGCTCTAATTTTCATGTGTGCATCATACAGCTACTAGGCACCTGTGCTTGGGATTGAAACTTGGCTGGTGTTACATCCACGTGGTGTAAAATGGCATAATAGGACTTTGATCTAATGATATGACCTAATCTTGCAGGAAGGACAACTCTGGTCCTGACACTCCAGGTCTGGGTGAGCTAGCAATTTTTGTGGATGAACGTGCAGCAGGATCGGAAAGTTCAAAAGTGAGGGTAGCTGCTCTCGTGGACAGAGCCAACAAAGGCAGGCGCTTGGCAAATACAAACAATTCCTGCCTCTCTTATCTTTGACATGCTGCCACAGCTCTCCAAACACCTTTCAAAGGAAACGTGCTGCAGTCGGGCCAAAGTAGCACTGTGTGCTTCCACTGGCTTGGACTCACTAGGGTGCTGAAGTGGTTGTGCACGTAAGCAGGGAGGATGTCAGGCATTCCCAGAGGAGCACGTAGTTTGCAGGCATCAAAGGAAGCTGAAACCCAGGAGTTGGCCCACAAACCATGTGTTCCTGCTGCCTGTGGCCTACGAAATGCAGTGAAGCACTCCCGGACAACTGAGGTACAGATGTGGGAACTCTGGAACATGAGACAAGACTCCAGAATCAGACTAGGAGCTACAGAAATGTTTAAAGTCTGATTTATTGCAAATTGTCTGTTGTTTGGCTGTTGCGTGTGATCAAAATGGGTCATCCTTGCCAAAGAAGGCAAATGCAATTCTGTCAAACAGCATCTAAGTGCTTCCTTTGCTAAGTGGAAACAATTGCTTCTCCTCACTTTGCAGACTCCTCTTGGTATTTCCTTAGGTGGCACTGACACAGTTCACAGATCAAGCATGCCAGTGCTGCTAATATTAAAAAAATAATTGGAACAAAATGTAGGAATGTTGGTTTTTTTATTTCCCACAGCAAAATTTCTACTTCTACAAAAAAATATGCAATAATGTTGCCATCTGTGTTGCTCTATTCAGGCTCAATCCACATTGCAGCTAGAAGACTGTTCCCATGCTGAAACACTGCATCATTATTAGCAATTACCAACGTAGCTGTGTTATTAGCAACGGGATGTCTACAGCCAGTTTGCATCGTCTGTGCTGCTCTTATTTATTTTGGAGAAACAACGAACATAAAATGTCTCTGCAGGACGCTGACATGGTGTGTACAAAGGCAGATGTCTCTTGCAATCTCGGGGGTGGACAGGGAGGAGGTGTCCGAAGGAACTGCTCAGGCACTGAAAGATACTTTCATCAGTGTTTCCTTTGGAAAAGGCTGCTCAAAAAAATGCTAGGGGAAAGGTGGGAGGGAGGCGAAGAGGAGAGGGAAGGAGAGAGTCAAAAAAGCCAAAGATGAAAAGTATTTTTCTTACTGTAGTCAGCTCAGAAGCTTTTTTGACAGATAATTGCTAATTATTTGAGAGAGATGGGCACTTTTCTGCAGGTAACTGTCTCTCATGCCTTAAAACCCTGTAGAGCTAGTCTGGAACAGCCTTTAACACCTACTTAAAAAAATCCTAAAGACCAGAAGACAGCAAATGGTCTATTTAACACCTGGGAAAAGCAGATACACTGCAAGAAAATATTAATCTCTTTTCAAAAACAGATGATTCAAGAGCATATTTTTAGAGTGCCTTTTAACTTAGAGACCAATCAGTTTTCTTGTTACTGGGTCAGGGTGCTTAAGGGCTGCGTCAGACATGGGACGATGCATGAGTGAAGTCCCCGGCGCAATGGCGAGGGAATGAGATCTGCTCCAACGTCTGAGAGCACAGTTGTGACTGCTTCTCTTCAGAATTTGCCAAGAATGCACATTAAAAGAAGCTGCAGGGTAAAAAACTACAGCTGCCTGACAGACAGGCAGCAGCCTCATTTTGCACAACTCTTGTCTGTACTCCGCTGAAATAAAAACAACAGGCTGATTCATAACTTCTAAATTATCCATGCGAGAAAAGTGGATTTTCCCCTGCTATAATGAGAATATAGGAGCCTCCTTCCTCAGCACCATGCTGGGGCAGTGGTCCACAATCTGCCCCCTCACTGCAGCTGGTCCAGACCACACTCACTACAACAGGCTTTAACAACTCATTTGCTGAAAGCTTTTCTATTGACTGTGCTTGATACAGTCCTTAAGAGAAAGCCTATTTTTGATCCTTTTCTCCAGATCACAGTCTTGGTTCCAGATACTTTGGGAGGATTTGCCATGCTGGCTGCTGCCATGACTGCCTGCTCTTGCCATGGCTGGAGGTACAGCGGTGATTCCTCACTACAGGGTGGGAATTGTCAGACAGCTGCAGCCCTGATGAGCTTTAGGAAAACCTTGCCTCCACCTGGACCAAAGCTGGCTATTTTGGTCCTAAGTCCTGCCTGCCCTGAGCCTTAACAGTGAGGTGTCCCATCTTCATGCTCTTTCTTTAAAAAAGTCTTTTCTGGGCTTAGCTGAGGGGACAGACCATGACCCAGCAGGGCCCTGCAACGGCTGTGTAGGGATGTGCTTGTGGCCCTACCACCCTTCAGCTCTCCTCCTAGGGAAGGCCATCCCTACATGATACTTCCATGTATTTTAAAAAAGAAAAACAGATGGGAACCTTCTTTTCAATAAAAACATACAATCTAAAATTTTAAAATTAATAAGCAGAGCTAGTGACAAACTAGTATTGACTTAAGCAGAAAGGCTGGGATAGTCAGTGAAATAAAAGTTCTGAAACACCATAACTAGATCTTCTTTGTCTTTATGGAAACAAACATTTGGTTTACATGGATTGCTTCATTTTATCTTTTGCATTAAATAAAATGCAATTTCTTTGATCAGTAAGTTGGATGAGCCGTTCCAACCCAAATTTTCCTAGGATAGGGTGAAACAAATTTAATACAACTCAGTAAAATTTTATTTCCATATAAGAATAAAAAAATCAAACTGAAAAGATGTTTAATCATTTTATCATCAAAATTCAAATTAAATTAATGACAAAAATTGAATTGAATGCTTCCCCTTTGCTTTGTGGGGGAAAAGAACTGCACAGTTGGAATTAAAGACATTCCAGAGTCAGACAATGGACTTTGCCAGGTTTATACAGTACACGTTTTCAATAAAACTTCCTAATGTGATTTAAACTAGCTTTTCCCATGATAAAGATATTTTCTACAGAAGTCTTCAACTGTTAGTAATTGTTACAACTGTGTTGCTTTTTTCAGTGCAGTTACCCCACCCCCTGCCAAGTCAAAACCAGCCAGTCATCTAAATAACACTTTTTCTGATGCTGAGATGGAACTCATCTGGAAAATTCTTCTAGTGCTTTCCCACCAAAAGCTAAGATCATACCTTACTAAAAAAGCATTTTCCCTCTGGGTTCCTTAGTGGCAATACAGCAAAAATGGTGTTCCTTGGGATGCTATAAAAAAGCACGTGCATGCGTAGATGCACAGATGTGTGAGATTTCCCCAGCACAGAAACATACAATTGAGGTTACAGCAGTGACAGTTCCATTTATAAAGCCATTTTCACGTGTTTGTAGCTTTTTGAGCTGTATTATTTTGTCACAGAGGTTTACATTTGGCCCCTAGCTTATAGGTGATATTTTTTTGAGGTTTCACAAAGTCTATTAATCCATTTTTGAGTTACCAGAGGGTAAAGAAATGCTTTTCCCACCTCTTAGATTCTTGTAGCCCTGTTATGGCATTGATTTTTGCACAGAAGTCTCTGCAGAGTTTAATAGCAATCAGCAGCCTGATGTGCCTTAATGACTTCCTCTGTGCATTCAAAAAATGGCTAAACTTGACAAGTTGAAACCTTCCACGGGGCCAGTGCTCACTGAGTAATGGCTCCCAGGCCAGTTTGGGATTATTATTGCAAAGCAGTAACAGCATAAATACATTAAGATTTCCTTGAGTTTATAAAAACGTTTCAAAAATTAGTTTTGTCTTCAGAACAGCCTCTGAGTTTAGAGCTATGCATCCACTTCTCAGCTTGTGCACATCAGATCAGACCCACTGCAGTTATTGTAACTGCAGCAGGGAAGGATCCAGACCATTAAGGAAATACAAAGTGGCCGGCCACAACTTCATTTACTTCACTAGAAACATGCTGACAAAAAAAATGGTATAGTTAAGTGCAGGATGGACCCCTTTATGTCAGTGTTAGCTACATTGCACCATATTTTTTTTGTGTAATATCTGAATGAGAACAATCCCCTGCAAATATAAGCCTGCACAACACATAAAAGAGTGCAGCATAAGCAAGTTTCTTCTGTGTCAGTCTGCCTCATTTATTTAAAGTAGGACTGGCAGAGGACAGCTGTGGCACAGGGAAAGGATCCTGAAGCAGCCAGTGTGATCTTTGTACAACCATGCCAGCAATTTGCAGATAGGTTCTTCCTGAGCCAAAAGTCATGTCCTAGTATTTAATGGCTTTCAATCAATTTTTTTTCATTGGTGTAATCTGGCTTTGAAGCCAAGCAAACATGTAGCCACCATAAGGATTTGACTCCTAATGCTATTTCATGTGTTCTCAGAGAAAAAGGATGGTAAAAACTCAGAGGTATTTTTTTCTGGGATGAATTTTGATTTCTGCAAATTTTGATCATACAGTGAGGGGTGAAGAAACATAGTCATGCAGTGAAATCAATATAAATTAACACTTCCATTTCCTTTTAGTTTCATTTTTCTTCGATAAATCTTCCCTTCAATGGGACTTTCAGGGCCATGACTGAGAACAAAAACAGCATCAGGAAGTTGTGACTTTAGGAAGAATCTAACATTACCAGCTCTCATTATTCTTAGCATGAGTAGCATGAAATTTGGTTGCATATATTAAAGCATCAGCTGTTGATACCATGGTATTGCCAAACTTCTCATTTTTGGCAGAGGAAATCACCCAAAATATACCTGATAAAAAATGAAACAGGGACCAGCAGTAATTTTTGAGATACAAGGATTTTTAATAAAGCTTCACAATTTTTTGAGGCCTGACTTACGATGTCCAAAATTTGGAGGGGACAAAATTGATAAAGGGAACTGCTGTGTTTTACTGAGGAGAGTCTGAGTTTTCACATCACCTGTAGAGAGGAGATAGGGAAGGACAAGGCATCAGGTGGAACAAGCAAATCATAAACCAGCCTAAAATGTTCTGAAAGGCGGTTAAGAAACAAGGCAGATGACCCAGCACTGTGCCTCGTGCATTGCGTGTAGTCTAACAACAGAAAATGGTTCTGGGGTGTTTTTTGGCTTTGTTTGTGGTTGGTTGTTTTTTTGATTTTATTTTGTTATTGTTCTAGCAGTACAACTGCCTTTGAATAGTGTGCATTGAAAGGAAAATAATGTCCAAACTGAGAAAAATACTACAAGAGACACTGGCACCACTAAAGTGCTCTTCTAAAAAGGGTTTCCTGGGGCCTAAAATATTTTTTTCAGTCCAAGCAAGACTGGGGAGAAATTTTGTCATTGACTTGGAGGAAGTCAGAATTTCATCCTATGTGCAAGAATGGGGAATGCTTCCCCCCCACAGCAGACAGAACAGGTCCAAAATATTTTGTGTCATCTGCTTCCACCCAATAACAGCTTTATAGAAGTAAGTTAAGAATGAATAACTTAACAGCTGCCCAAGGCGGCTCTAAAGTGCTGCTTTCCCCTGCTGCACATGAGAAGACAGCCATTAGTGCTGCTGCTGCGAGGTTCACTGCTCCTTGGGGGACTCTGCATTTGCAGAATGGCCTGGTTTTGTACTGGCAATATGCACACATCTGAAATTGCTTGCATTTGGATGCTGTTTGCTGCACAGTTTTGACTTAGTGCCATGTCTGTTACAGATTCTCCTCATCACAGATAATGTGTCTCTTGTTAGCATGAGCCCTATTCTTTATTTTTGTTTGGATAACGCTTCTCTCTGAATGTCAGAAGATTGCCACATGCATTTTTACATAGCAGTATATTGTTAAAAAAATTAACAGCTAGAAGATGAACAACACAAAACAATGGAAAATTACTATTATACTGCTCTACATTTCCACTAGCAGTCTCTAAGGGTTTTGCAAACACTAATAAGCACATCCTCAGATATTTGAAAACCAGAGAACTATTATGCTCTCTAAGGAAACAGAGGCACAAAGATGATGATTGACTGCCACAAGATCAAGCAGTAGGAAAGAGTTAGCACTATAAAGAGTCACAGTACCACAGCATCCAATCATGTGCATTTCTTTAAAGATGTTAGTGGAAAGAGAGTTTTGTACACATACAGAATTACTTTGGTCTTTATTTCATCTACTTTTAAGAAGCTCCTACTCATTCTGCCTAAGTATTAAAGTGCAATCCTGATGAATGGCAAAACTTCAACTGACTTCACTCTGAGTTAACATTTGTTCAGCTACAATACTGACCTTTCTTCTGAGAATTTCTAGGGAGCTGTGGAAGTGTAGAGTCAGCTCCTCACTCAGCTGATATAAATCACTGGGGTTCTACTAAGTTCAGTAGAATGATCTTTAAACAAACTAGGAATATAGTCCATAAAAACAGCTTTCTTTCTTTACATATTTAAATCAAAATTATCTGGTGTCTCTCAGATGAGAAAGAGCTGAAGCTGGGATGTTGAAAGGAAGGATTTATTTTCTTTTCTATGCTGAGCATATGGGGACATGCAAAAGTTACCTGGTGATCAGATATTTATTTTCAGAGTACTCAAAGTTTGGTTTCAGAGCATCAGATGAGCTGTGGTTACACCTATGAGCATGTTTTTACTTTGTAATTTCAGATATGGGGGAGGAATAACTAAGAAACTTGCATGTCATATAGAAGATCACAGGGTGAGTGTGTGCATATGGATAGTTTCCATGGAGTAAGTGAGGTGCTTGAAGGTCACACCACAGTAATTTATGTAGCTGCCTAGTAACACAAGTTCAAAAAAAACCTTCCTGGAAAGCGTAAGTTACAGCAGGCAGAGGAACTGCTTAGCTTAGACACTTTGGCTAAGCTTTTGTTTGAAGACTAAAAGCTGGGAGAAAATGGATGTGTTAGGAAGGCCCTCAACATGCACATCTGCATCTATAGATGTAATTTGCAACTTGCAATCAGTAAGGCAATCCAATTAACTTTTGCTGACAAATTTAGTTAATACAGGATCCCAAATCCTCTAGTAGCACTGGTGACTAGCTATGTCACACAGAAGTAGGTCTATACATTGTTTTTACAGGCACTATAGCTTCACCAGTTTAGAAACCTTTATAGATAAAGCAGTACAGTCTTTGCTGCAAATCACTGACATTAGCAAGGTTTATTCTGCAAAAGTACTGACATCAGAGATCTTTATACTAGAATTTATGTATCCCCCAGTGCATGCTGAATTTTTTTAACTATACACAAACAAAACCTTAATTGAAATCATTAAATTGGTGCAAAAATCAGTGCATGAAGACTAGGCTTAGAAGACAAAGACTAAAATTCCAAGGAGTACACAGGTACAGTTAGTAAAAGAAGTGTAAAAATGCACAAAGTATTAATGTAATAGCCAGTAGAAGGAGTTTAATTGGCATATGTGAGACTGGTGCTTAGAGGTAAGTTTTAAGTTAAGATTGTGGGAAAGGGTGAACAGCACTGGTTTCTTGAATAATGACTTACTATAATGAGAAGAATGAGAAGCAATTTGGGCACTATTAGCTACACTGTTCAACAGTAATAAGGAGCCAGAAAATTATGCCAGAGAAATGGGATAAAGATGACTTTATATACTTCATATACTGTTGGAAGGCTATCATCTAGTGTAGCTGTGGAGAATAAATGAAAATGGAAACCAGTAAGGAACATAATACGATATACTTATGGTATTTTGTGTTTGAGCTGTTAGCAGGTGCAGCTCTCCTGGCATCGGTGGAGCTGTCTTCACTTGCTTCACAGCTCAGTGTAGTCCTGTATCTATTTTATATAAGTACATTTCATAGTCTATGTGCTATAAGAATGCATTGGAAAACTTTTGAAATGCATTAGAGCATTGGACTATGTAGGGTGGTTAAAATGTGTACCTGATTTAACTGCTTGCCATCTGGAACACAAGGAGATGAACCTAAACTGTCTGCTGTAATGCATGTAAAGAAGTTTTGGATTTAGGCCCAGATATGAATATACAAATAGACAAAGTTTACAGAACTGTGACACAAAATCCCAGGGGTTTTCTGGGAATGTCAAAAAACACTCAGCAATCAGAACATATGCCTTCCATGTTAATATATCTTATGCCTCTGTCTCCAAAACAGATTATGGAGATGACTTTGAAACATGAAAGGAAAAAAAATATTTTTATTTAAGAACTACCTTTGCATATTTTTCTAGACTTAGCTAAAGCTACTCAAATGAAGCGACAGCCTAGGATTTCCTCTAAGAAGGGCTTTTAGCATGAGGGATATAAGCCTCTCATTTTGCATCTGGCAAAGTGGTGTGATCACTATGGAAATAGGCAGTGTAGCCTGCATTTCTACATGGTGATCAAACTAAACCTTTTCTAAATTGCTGATCTGCTTTCCTTGTTACAGATGAATACACCAGAAGAAAGTCAGCAGAAGTTGTCTGGCTTAATGACAGATTGGCACAAGAAGGCAAACTTTGATTCTTCCTCATGCACTTAGGAACTTGTCCCAAATATTCACTAGTAAGAGCTAAGAGCTGGAGAAGAACTAGTAACCTATTTATGGTGATCTATGAAGAATGAGTCTGAATCTTCTACTGTACTGTAAATTACTCTGCAAACATCTGAAAACCACTATTACAAAAAGCAATTATTAATTTGTGTAGTGCCAGAAATATATGTCCTACTCATTAGCCCTGCTCAAGTGAGTCTGTGGTTTTAATTGACTTCAGTGTGACTGCTTATGTGAATGAGCAAAACTTTGGCTTTGAGGGAGCATTTCTCAAAGCTTGAGGCAGAATAATCACTCTAGTGTGAACAGACCTCTAGTCTTCTCTAGGTTACCAACTTTCAATTTAATAGGGAGCGTTGTAAGAACAAAAAAAAGGAAAAGGACTACCAGTAGATTTTTTCCAAAGAATGGCACGGCCCCAGTGCAGGGCTGAGATGTGAGCTCAGTCCTGCCCCACCTGCAGTGGGGTGCTCCAATCCCACTCCCACAGCACAGCCCTGATGGGCTGTGTCTTCATGTGGGGGCACAGAGCAGCCCAGAGCACAAATGTGCAGCGGGGCCCCGGCGCTGGGAGCGCAGGGAAGGGATTAACCCAGGCTCTCACTCAGCGTGAGGCTCAGCCCGTCTGTATTTAGGGGAGGCATGGGATGTGTGGCCACTGCCACTCCACATCAGTGTGGAAGGCAGCACACAACTGCCCAGTTTCTCCTGAACAACAGCTGGTTGTTGTGCTTCTGGGATGTGCATAGTTTCTTCTGGATGAAATCATCACATTAAATGGATGTCCCTTCCACATATGGAGATATTTTCTCAATGGTCCTTTTGAGTCATCTAAATTCTTCAATTTATAGCATTACATAAAATACTTGCAATGATATTAACCTGCAAGATGAGTCTAAATGTGCACTATCTGATCATGTTTAAATAAATTATTGTGAAGTTCACACAGTTCATAACCAGCTCTGCAGATCACAGAGTTTCACAGTACCTTATGCGTGAGAAATAATCAGACATTCAATTTCTGAGGTTACACTTTTATAAACTTTTGATATTGCCCATGAAAATCAATTTCCTCCATGGAAGTTTAGGACTTGGGAAGGGGGTTATTCTCACATTTTTGTGAATTCCTACAAAAAGCAAATGACCTATGCTCCCAAAAAGTTGGCAGGTGACTTATTAAACTTCTCTCAAATCTCCTTCAGGAAGTTAATTAAAAGTCTATTTGGAAATGGCCAGGTGCTTGCTTCCCACAGTGCAAGAGGGAAATCTGTCACCCTGTTTAAAAAATTGTTTGGTTACTTGGGATAAAGAAATAATCATTATACCAAGCTGTGTGGTTTTATGATGGAAAACTGTGGCTTGGTGAGAAAAGTACCAAGGTCAATGCAATGAAAAACCCACAGTGAACTCAGACATGATTTCCGAAGTCAGTGGTGGATAGAGGCCAGGAGAATAAAGTCTTTCCTGTGGTTCACTTGAAAACAATTTTTAAGATTATGGATAAAAATAACTCTCTAGCTTGAGAGAGTTATTAGCTTGAAAAAAATATCATTAGAAAAGATTTTTAAAATGTTTTATAAGGATTGCTATGGCTGACAAATTTACCTCATTTGACACTGGATCATGTCCTAAAATACTACGGCCAAGTCAACTAAGAGGAAAATAGTAGGGCTAAGCCTTTTTCATTCTTTATTCTGCCAAACCACTGCCTCTTGCAATCAGGATTGATTACAAACACCCAATTAAGAGGCATTTGGAACATGATCTGAACACTAATCCTGTCTCTTTTTCTCTTTATACCTAATTATCAGCTTTAAGATGGGTATTAGCACTTTAATTAGTAGATTTACTTTAGGAACTTCTACATAAACTAAGAAATCTATAACCTGGACATAAAAACATGTACATATGCACAGCCCTAAAGAGGTGCACATAACATAAGCCTATATCCAAGTGGTTTGGTCTGATAAGCCTAGACACATACATGTGAGTGCATGTATATCCATTTTTAAGATATAATTTCGTTCTTTGGAAATACTACAAAAGAAAATAATTTAATTTGGTTTTCCATTAGCTGTAGAAAGATCTTTATATCATAATTATCAAATTATGATCCAATGTTATAGCTTGCAATAAACTATAATTAAGAAACTAACAGAAACACCTAAGTTTTTGTTTCAATTACATCAGCACAGGAGTGGAGGGTAGAGAGAAGAGCAATTGACTGAAAACATATTTAGAGTTTCATGAAGCTAATTCCAACAACTCTCAGTTTCAATTTAGAGAGGACTTAGACCTTTGTTCTGAATTTGTTTATCTCTCTCCACAGAAAGGATGAAGGATTAGGCTTCAGGGAATCCATATTTGACCCTCAAATTTTTCCTGTCTGAAGGGCATCTGGTTGTAGCACATCTAGACAGAATTCTCCTCACAGATAAATGTTCAGAGTAATAGAAACATCCATATATGACTGGTTTTATAGTTTTAATGTGCTACTGCACAGAGACCCAAGTCGAGACTTTGCTGTGACAGGGGATGCACCCATACACAGCTCTGTATGCCACTGGGCTCTGCATGCCACCCCGCAGCCCTGAACACAGGCCAGCACAGACTCTCTAGCTACGACCAGGCAGTTTGCTCATGGATTTCCTAATACCTCTTCCTGAGAAAACTCAAACTCAAACTCAAACCACTACTCTTAAAGAACTAATTGCTAAACAGTTTGACAATAGAGACTTTCACAAGAGTTAACTGCTTGGATAAAAACCAAAGGAATTGTTTTATTACACCGCATAATCGGAAAATAATATAATTTCCAACTTCTTTTAACTCTCAGTTAGTCCCCACAATAAAATAACAGCATCTTTATCTTTAAAGACTTGCATCTGTTTGTGCAAATACATGCGGAATCTTGTGGCAAAGAGAACATTACATATATTTTCACAATGCAAAATCTTTAAGTTCAGGAAAAATTTTTGGAGTACAAGAGCTTTCTGCTTCCCTGATCCTGCACAGGGTCTGGGCTGATTCCATTCCTTGACAGGAACCTTTCCTGCAGCCTTACAGAAGGTACCAAACAGCAGTGATCTCCAGAAGGGCTGTCTGGGTCTAGCTGAGTGCTCCCTGAGACAGCCTTTCATGTGCTTTATAAAAAGCAGAGAAATGCCCTCAGAGTGCACCCAGAAACATGAGTTACCGCATGGCCCCCAAATCTACTGCAACAACTCATCTCAAACTAAGCCAAAACCACTTTTTTCTTGTTTTAGGAATAGAATAAAGGATGGCCCCTTTCATCCCTTTAGTACTTCCAATTAATCTCTTGGCAACCCCAAACAGCTCTTGAGGGACAGATTTTTGAGGGAGACAAAAAGGATCAGATGCTGCCTCTTCAGCCCACGTACGGCCTTCCCAGTGTGTCAGTGCCCACATCCCACTCTGGCTTAGCCAGAGAGATGCCCAGGTCACTGCCCACCTGTGCCCAGGCAGGGCAGACCACGGTGGGTGACTCCAGAGGTGAGGGCTGGGTGGATTAGTGAATCCAGTTCAGAGCAAGGAGGGGAGTGTGGGCATCCTTCCAGCTGCCCTCAGCAGTGAGGAGGGGACATTCCTGTGTCTCCTGGATGCCTTGTCCTGCTGAAATTCACTAAAAGGCCAGTGCTGATGCTTAGCTGATGGGACCAAGCCATATTTCTGTTGGAAAGCTCAGAGGCCTTGGCTCCTTCAGACCTCTCTGCTCAGCAGTGGGCAAACACAACCCCTGTCTTCCACAGCTCTGAACAGCTCTGCTTCTGTGCTGCTCTGCTGCTCACCCTGCCTTGTCAGCTGCAGGCACTCTCTGCCTGCCGAGCCCCGTGGTGGCCGGGCAGAGGGAATTAGGAAGCTCTGACTGACATTTGCTATCCAAACAACTGATACAGTCATTAACCGTCCTACGGGGCCTGTGCTGAACCCTTCCCCACAGTCACCAAGAATGATGGGAGACAGCTCTGTGGGAGTGGAGGGTAAAGTTCCCACTGCTTCCATGGGCAGTGGGGCTGCACGGGGCCCAGAACGCCCCTACCCCTGAGATGTCCTTGGGGCAGTTTGTGGGAGCAGCTCAGCGTGTCCAGGCTCCAGGTGCACCTGGGGCAGTCGGGAAGCAGCTGCTGTGTGCAGCTGATGGCAGAAGCCTTCTGACAGGCTCAGTGGGCAGCCCAGCAGGATCGTCCATGGCAGCAGGGACATGGGCACTCCTACTCCCAAAGCTCAACCCAAAGCGCTTGAACCACCCCTGCACAAAAGGAGCAAACGCGAGGCACAAGGCCTGCACAAAGCAGGCCTCGCTGCATGGAAGAATAGGAACCAGGATTTAGACAAAAGCAAATGAAAGCTTCAACTATGGAGAAACTAAAGGAAGGCTGAGCCATGACTTCGCTGGTTCCTGTTTATTTTACAAGCCTGAGATTGTTATACCTACGGATTTGTAGCATAAATCCATTGACATTATTTAGAAATAAAATGGATGGATGAATTTCTAACATCATTAAGGTCTATGGGAGTTATGTGGAACTATATTTTCACTCTGTAGGTCTGAATACCTATGCTTTCTTCCTTACCCAAGGATCTGGAGGAGGCATTTTCTTCTATATAAACGAACACAGATATTTTTTTCCCTGTATTCTATAACTGACCACAGTTTCTATACAGCTCTACTCTCATTTGTGTAACTAATCCCTAGTAAATGCAATATGAAGTGTAATTATCTATGACATCTCTCCTATAACTTGAATGTTTCCAAAATGGGCAATTTTTCCATTCTGAGAGATTTGACGGCACTGTTGTATATAATCCACAAGTGTTAAGCAAGAATGATATTTATTTACTACATCTATAAATGATGGCCATTAAAATAATAGCGCTGTGTGGCATATCTAGGAAAATCTTGTAAAACAATACAGTCAAGTCTGGCAAGAAAGTTAATAATTTGTCAGTAAGGAAACCACTGTTGGGCTTTCTCTACCCAACGCTTCACCTTTCTTAAGCCCTTTTCTTCTGAAGCTTCACATTCATTTTCTTAATGTTTTTAACCTAGTGTCTGTGAAATTTTTATTGCTCCCTAGATAATGACATCTGATCTGAATGTAACCACACACCTCTTTGCTCAGCAACATTTGTCACAAACCATTATAAATTATCATGCTGATAGTGTGCATTGCTGGGAAACAGGAAAAGTTCCATAAATTCAAAGTACTGTATCAGTGACATTCTTGTTTATTATCTAGGTATAAAGTTTTACTAGATTCAAGATGGCTACATTTACACAGTAGGATACTTCAGCAACACGAGACTTGTACAGCTTGCACTGAGTGCTGAAAAGCATTTACCACATGCAAAAAACACTGGAGCATTTTAACTAATATGTGGCCATATGTTTTGTCTCTTCTATTCATTTTAACTGTGTTCCTGACTCCAAGAATGCATGCTCATTATTGGGACTTACTTGAGAAAAGGCAAAATGGCAAACAAAAACTACTTTTCTCCTAAAGTACAACCATAATTTCTGTTTCTTGGCTTCCTGAAGAGGAGGCATAAACTCATTAGAGTTAAATGCTAAAAAGAGACTGTGATTTTTTTCATTATATATGTTCTTGATAACAATCTGTGGTCGACATGTTTGTGTACTTCCTGTCGAAACCCAGTATTTCCATAATGCTGGTGCAGTAGTCCTGTCTAGAAGATTCTTTATTAGATGAACCTAGCTTGTGTGAACATATTTTTAATTATTTGCCTATCTTTATTCTTCTAAACTGTGAAAGTTGAGTCCTTCAGAATGCCTCCAGAGAAAAAGGAATTTTCACTATGTTTACTTGAAATTTAAAACAACTCAAATGGTTCTGATTGTCAGAAAAACATACATATATGAATTTTATTAGCAGCTATTTGAGAAATACTTATTCATTAAAGCATAGCATAATAAGTAGGTAAATCAAGGGCATATTCTTAAATTAATTCCAAACCCTAACATACAAAGAGACTAACTGGGAACAGCTTCAGTAACAGCTAATGTTTAAATGTGCTGCTTTTGATTCTCCCCAGAGAATCAACCTTTCACCAGTTTTACATTTCAATACATCTAGCCCTCTATATAGAGCAATATTTTTTAAAGTTAGGTAAAACCTCTTGATTTTCTTGTTGGCAGTATGGAACAAGAAGGTAACCTTTCCAAAGTCACAGTGTTTCCCTTCCTGGGCTCAGGGGGTCCCTGTTATTAAAGTTGTTTTCAATGCTAACTAAGGTCCAAGTTGCAATGAACAGCATTATAAAGAGGATTTTGGGAGCTAGGCCAGCAAGCTAATCTTCTCTAGTCTACTCTAATTGTATGGGACATTTTTTGTTCCCAGACATGAATTCCCTTATCTCTCATTTTCTATCTGCATTTCATATTTAAGTGGTTATTAATTTCCAGTGCTAAACCTTTCAATAAACTAGAGTGTAACCTAAATTACATATTTCTAGATTGCAGACCGAGTTTCTAATAAGCTAAGCATATTAGAAAACCAGAATGTATTTAGCTGGAAAACAAAAAAATCTTGCGATACATTTATTGCCTTAATCGCCTGCTGTATTCAATATTCAGTACAAGGAATGTGAATTTTGTAAGTAGATGCTGAAATTTTAGACCACGGAGATTGTTGACAAATTTCTGTTGCTGAAATAATTGTTCTGGTCCTAAGGTTTTTTGGTTTGTTGGGTTTTTTTGGGTTCTTTTTTTTTTTTTCTTTTCACAAATACAATCTCTCTCAAGTTAAAAAGAGCAATTTTCAATATAAATGAAGTAGCAGCTGAGTAATTTAGCACAGCCTAGAAAATTAGTGTTTCAGCCGGACAAAATAATGGTAAAGTCATCACCATCATACACTGCAAACACAATGCAAACAACCCTGTTGAGAGACTTCCTTCCACCCACTACCATCTCATTACTGCTTTGGGCTCCATTTCAGGGGCAGAAATAATGCAGCCGGGAGAGTGGACAATGAACACTGAGAAGGAAGCACCAGAGGGAGGGAGTCAATCCTTTCCCTGGACCCAGTTCAGCTCAGTCTAGCACTGTTTAGCACAGCACTGTGCCACAAAGATTACTTGTTCTTCAAATAATTGTATGCTGTACACCATTTTACTGCTGCCAAAGACCATGTTGGTTTTACAGAGCTGGAAAAACATGCATTCTAGCAAGGGAGAAAAAGGATTTGACACTGAAATATGCTTGATTTAATTTCCTAATTTCTCTCTAAGAAGCAAAGAGTGACAAATATTTTAAAGCATTAGCAGCATTCCACAGAATGAAAGCAAAACCTGTATCAAGAAGACACAGAGAGGTGAACCATTGCCTGAGTACAAGACATTAAAAATTAAAGAATGGGAAGTCAGCGTGTGAACATATGGTGTGAATACGAGCTGCAGCTCCAACACCACAGTAAAAACTCATTTTCGCAAAGTTTAGTTTTATGAGCACAGGGTTTTCCTGCATTATCACTCAACTATGGCACGGAAATGTTGATCTATAAGTAGTTATAAAACACCACAAAAAAAAAAAACTAAGCACCACAACGCATCGTTAAAAATTTAATTTAAGAGAAAATAATTGTGATCTAAGTAATCAATTTATTAAATAACAGGACAAAGACATGCATAGTAAAAATTAAGTGCTTGAATACAGTTGCTCTCTTTCCTTAAGTCCAACACTCTCATCTCATGGTCTATCACAACTTCTCCTGATAAACTGAGCATCATTTTATGGGACCAAATCCTGTATACGCCCATGAAATACCAAACACCACTGGCTGTTGAATTTAATCTTTCTGACATGTAGAGAAAATCTTGACTGGTAGCATTAATGAACAGCAACTCTCTTGCAGTTATCAGTAGGGGATAAAAAATTATGGTACACAAGAAATATTTAAATAACTATGATACTCCAGAAATATTTAAATAATGAATCACTAAAATATTTTCTTCATGCAACAAGCAGGCTGAATTCAGAGGGCATGTTGAAGAGGGGAATGATCTGACCATATGTTGCCTTGTCTAAGCTGTGAGATTTACAGATTTGGGGAAAAGTGGAGAACAGCTTCTGGGAGGTTCTGATTCTCCTCACTTTTGGAATGGGTGGTCAGAGGGAATGCGAGGACAGGAGACAAAGGGAGCTCAGCTCCCTCCTTCCTCCTTTCAGGGCACTACAGGAGAGCAGGAGGAGGGGAAAGAAAAGCTACTGGCTATAACTCAGCAGCAAAGGGAAAAAGAAGGAAATACGACTATCAGCTCTCCAGTCCACCGCCCTTTGAAGGGTGAGGGTAAATGCCAGACTAACTCTGCGTTAGGAAGATTTGGCAATTTATAAATGGCCTGTCTCTTCCTTGGGCTGTTTGTAGTCGTGGGGGTACAAAATGAGCTCCTTTTCCAAACTCAAACAAGAGACTTAAAAAAGCACGAGGGCCAGCCAACGGCGCCTCACCACAACCGCACCCCCACTCCGCGCATCACCACCGCCACCCGCTCGCAGCGCACCGGGCGGGCGCAGCTCAGACGGAGCTTACAAGCCTCAGAAAGCTGTAAAGACATTTTTAACTCGCACACACACAGCCCCCTCGCTCCCTCCCCCGCTCGCCGCCCGGCCCGGAGCACGCCCGCGGAGCTGCCCGCGGCGGCCGGCAGGTGTCGCCGTGGCGCTCCGCAGCGCGGCCTCGCTCACTCACTTGCAGTCGCGGTCCTCCAGGTCGAAGTGCGGGTTGAAGTTGATCATGATGCGCTGGTAGGGCTCCGGCGCCTGGATCAGCCACTCGCACTTCTGGCTGGGGTGGTAGGACTGCGGGTAGCCGGGAGACGTCAGGTACCCGGGGCTTAAAATTTTGATCGTGTCGCCGCACTTGTCTGCGGGAGAAGCAAACACGGGCTGGTCTCAGTGCCCCCGGCAAGCGCCCGGGCGCAGCCCGCAGCAGCGGACCCGGCAGACTGCCGTGGGAATGCTGCTGGACCACAGCCTATTCAGGCTAACTTAGTTTCCTTCTGCTTTTTAAGGCATCTTGTCCTACTTTCTACCGGAGGGAAGAGGGACTCCCTCTCCGTCCCCCATTCCTTAAATCCGGTGGCTGGACAGGCAGCAGGTAGTAGAAGGCACCCCGTTTCTAAACAGTATCCTTTTAAAAAGCCCTCCTCTCCAACAGCGCCTCTTACAGTGTTAAGACCTTGCACCCTCATAACAGCGCTAATATTGGCTAAGAAGGGTACGTGGGACACAATTAACTCCAAAGAGTATACTCAATTCTTAAGTACGGAGTTCTAAGAAAAGCTGGGAGGAGATGTTAAGGGATGCCATTTGACCCTCTGCCCAGCTATGGAGTAAGTCTGCTCTATGTCACCGACCACTGGGATTGTACTGGTGGATCCAAGCTCATTTGCAGGAGACCCTCCCTTTGTTTTATCAGCCCATAAATCTAGACAGATTGAAACTATCTGTGCTCTTCAAACTCAGGGTAGAAGAGAACAAAGTAGCTCTAGTGAAGCAGAAATCATCCGCTATTTACTCTTTCAAGGACCTTTGTTCATGCTTGGAGACTGCATCAATGTAATGGAGCAGAACAACCTCCCTTCCTCTTCCCTTCATTCCTTCCTCCCCTGAACAACAACAAAGATTTATTTCTAATACCAAAATAGTTGCAAAAGTTTCTAGAATCACAAGGTGTGACTGTGAAATGTGGTGTGCTGCATCTTGCTCCTTTGGTCAGCATTGTCAGGATTGCATTTTAAGGTTTATAGGAAAAATAAAAAAGGACAAAAATCCAACCTACACTGTCACTCACTTCACTGTCCAGTGCAAGTTTGTGTGATCACTTTTTTTACTACTATGGATTTCTTTCTGTGGACCTTCAGGTAGGAAAAAACTTTCTCCAAGTGTTGATTGTTTAATTTTGAGCAATAAAACATGACAGTAAGCTATGGACAGGAAGAATGTCCCCACTAAAGCAAGACTATATATCACTATATCTCAATAATTGTATACACAGGCTGCAGTGCTCTATCTAATACCTTCCCTGTGAAAGCAAAATGGCAATCCTTGCTCTCAGCATGAATTTATAAATGTACAGGATTTTATTGTAGGAAAACCAGGTCAAATGGAAATGAATGAGGAAACGCACATCAAAAATGTATAAAGCAACACTCTTTATAGAAAGTATTTGCCAATAAATTAGGAGGGAAGGGGTTGATAGGTACTCAGATGTATGGTCAGAACCCAGATACTAGCAAGCATGTTGCTGGGAAAGGCTATCTTATTATATTTCCGCTGTGCCTTAGCAAACAGGCTGTTTTCCTCAGACCAGAACAAAAGGCATTGCTGCTTAAAGCTCAAAAGCTGTCACTGGTGATCTTGCTAATCCGCTGTCTGGGGCTCTCAGGGAATCTTGCCTTTTCCTCCTGTGTAAGCATACTCGGAAAGTGATCTTGTCTCATTAAGCCCACTCCAGCCCTGCAAACATCATGGCAGGGTCTGGCATCTGTTAAATGCCTGAAATAAAGCAGTGCTGCTTCTAGTCACTTGACAGAGTCACTTCAGAGGACGCTGAGGTGGACTCACTACCACCAGCGCTCCTTAATCTGTGACTTCTGGGAAAGTGACAGTGTAATAAGATAATGCGGTCTGCTAGACTCCTTGGCTCTGTGCAATCTCTCTCACACTTGATTAAGAAGAGCAGTTTCTAATGACTTTGAACCATTAGTTCCAAATAAGGTTAATGAATTAATTTAGTGGACACTAATACTGCATGTAGGTGAAGGTGGCATTAGTGGGTCTGGTAGGTTATAGGGGAGGTTAATGGCCTTGGTGACTGCAGCAGGACCACCACATCAACCACTCGTGGTGGAGGCTTCTGCCCAGCAACTCGCTCTCCTCCCCTTCTTTTCACAGGGAGAAATGATCAACAAGAGCATGGGGGCGGCCCCCTTCTGTCCCTCAGAGGTACAGGGTGGCAGTATGGGTCTATGTGAGAGGCAGCTGCCCACACCCCGAGCTGGGCTGGGGGGATGAGCAAAGTGCACCTCTCAGAACATTCCCACACCAGGCTTGGTGCACCCCTCTAGCACCTTTGCTCCTGTGCCACAGCACTGGAGGAGGAAGCTCATCCTGATTAAACTAAGCAGCCTTCTCAAAACATATTGGGAAAGAGATTAACTTCCATCATAAAACATGTGATTTTAATACTCTTGCTTGACACTCCACTTGTGGTCCCTTATTAAAACAATATACCAATGTAAGTGGAGGGTGCTCTCTTCTTTTAATTACTTTGATTGAAAACCCAGTCAAGCAAAAGTAAATATTTGATAATTAGTTAATAATAATTGCTCAGTATTTGTCAGGAAAGGAAGACTCACATGAGCTGTTTCATGTGCAAGAGCTAAACGTCAAGCAGTCCCACAATTAGACCATCTTTAAAAATGCATCATGCAGTGAAATATTCACAGTGCCCTGGCATTGTTCGGGGAAGGAGAAGCACGCTGCTTTTAATTAGTTGTGTTTCCAAGGGCTGCCTGACAGTAAACTAGCCACACCACTCATTTGTTATGGGATTTCTCCTCTTGGAAGGGAGTCTCGAGCCTTCACAGAGAAGCTCACCTCCCCTCTTGGCACAGTGTAAGTTGCACGTAAACTGCAGACTTGGGAAAGGGGTACTCTAGACAGTTCTCTGTGTGAGGACTATTCGCAGGTACACACACAGGTAGTAGGAGGCATGATCTAAAATTTTACGCTTTGGAAAGCAGAAAGGGTGGGAGGGGAAGAGAGCCTTCCCTTTAAAGTGTTCACTATCTTTCAGATATCGGAGGAGAGACGTTTAATTGCCTATGGGACGGGACATTATTAAGATAATTGGCTGTCCTGATCTGGTGAGAATGAGCAGCCTGCTTTATACAATAACCTGAAAAAGCAGAAAATAAAGTCGGAAGGCAATGTCGTGGCGGGCGATCCTCAGACGAGGACTGCGCCGCATCCCTCCTCCGGCAGAAAGTTCCCCCCAGCCGGGTTTATGTCGGNAGCCCGGCCCCGCAGACCCGACGTCCCCCGTGACACTCACCGCTCCGCAGAGCCCTGGCGAGGGTGAAGGTGAGGGCTGCACAGTGCAGGAGAAGTCCCCAATCCATTTTCCCTTCCGACAGCAGGGAAAAAAGGAAAAAAATAAAAATGCCCTCCACGCACAACTCTTCCTTAAATCCTCCAGCCGGAGTGAGGAGCAGAAAGCACGGTCCGCAGGGGCAGTCTCGGGGGCAGAAGGAGGCTGGCTTCTCTCTGTGCCTCAAGCCGCCCGCATCCTGTCATTTAGCTCCGGCACCCTCTGCCTTTCCCCACACTTGTTCCTTCTCCAGACGCCACTGCCCCTGCCATTCCCAGCGAGACTAGAAAGCCAAATGAAAACGAGGGGGAAAAATAACAAAAACAAAACCCAACAAACACACAAACAAGACAGACAAAAAATATTGGCGGCTGCCGACACCTCGGGAGCGCTCTGCTGGGCGAGGGTGCTCTGCGGAGGGGAGAAAAGGAAGGGAAAGCGGCCGTGAGCGGGGACCAGTCGGGCGCCGGAGTTTGGCAAACTGCGTCCCCCCTGCCTGCCCCGCTCTCCAGCGGCCGCAGCTCCCGCGGGGCCGGAGCCCTGGAGCCCTGGAGCCCCGGAGCGGCGGCGCCCGGCGGTGCCCCGCACTCACCTGCCCCGGCGGGAGGCGAGAGAGCGAGCGCGCTGCCGCCGCAGGGACTCCCGGCCGGCCGGGGAAGTGGGAAGCGCCCGGGCGGCTCCTGCTCAGAGCCTGAGGAAGAGGAGCGCAACTCAGCGGCAATAAGAGAGGCCGAGGAGCCGCCGTCTCCCAAGCCCCAGTCCCCTCCCCCTC
>VZSE01010906.1:252163-362349 GCA_013398275.1 Promerops cafer
GCCCCGCGCAGCCCTGCCCGGCCCAGCCCTGCCGTGTCCTGCCGTGCCCTGCCCGGTCGCCCCCGTCGCCCCGGCCCCACACGCAGACGCGCACAGACACACGCATCCCTGCCCACCTCCCGGCTCGCTCGCCTCGGGTACCCCGTAGGAGCCCTGCCCCGTCCCTTCCCGGGCCATCCCCTCTGCCACCCTTCCCTCCTCCGCCACCTTCTCCCCCTCCCAACACTCTTTTTTTGTTTCGTGCTAGAGTGCGTGTCCCTCGGAGTTCCTGCCGTTTCCCCAGAGGGACACCACCGTCCCTTCTTGTCCTAGGGGAGGCTGGCTGTGCTGATGTGGGGTGAGCTAACAGGACCCCCCGTCGGAGTATCCCCAGGTGTCAGGCTCATCTGGCCACTGCCTATCTGCATCTCGGGGGGAGGCCTCCCTCTATCCCCTCCCTTCCGACCCTCTTCCTGCTTCCCTTCTCAGCCACTCTTGCTGTCATTCCCGTCTCTCTCTGCTCCTGTTGCAGCTTTGCCCTCCTCAGTCTGTCTGTCTCTCATGAAGCCTCTTGAGGGGCTGAGGAGCTGCTGGGGTCCACCAGGGCCGGCTCTGCTCTCGAAGGAGGCTGTGCAGCATGAAATCCCCACTGGGGAGTGTGTGTCTCCTCCTGAGCGTTCTCCCCACCACCACCACTGGCACCAGAGGACTGGAACAAAGCGGGGACATATCAGGCTCTGAATCCTGCTGCTTTGGCTTCACGGTCTGGTGCCCACCAGCTATGGGCCCTGTCTCTTCCTTGCCCTACTGCCCTGCCTTACAGGCTGTCCCTGCACCTGGGGAGTGATCACCTTGCTGAACCAACTGCTGCTTTTATGTGGAGTACTTTGCACACCCTCTATGTGAAGGCAATTTAGTCTGGGGTAGGGGTTACAGGAAGAGCTCCGAGGCTGAAAGCTGAAACACAGTGTTAAATGGTCCCCAAAGGTGGGTCTGTGCTAGGAAAATGACTTGCAGCCAGCGGTGGATGTCAGCCACTCTCATCTCCCAGGACAGTTTGAAAACAATTTGTTACTGGTGCACAGTCAAGGCAAACTCTGTTAATGCTTCACCAGGAAAAAGGCCTGATAGACGACCTACTCCATAAGGAGTTTTTTTGAAGGATGCAGTGGGAAAAGAGCTGGGCTTTGCTGAGGGCTGGGTCATCCTCCAAGTGTAGCCATGGCTGTAAACCCCTGTCCACTCTGAAGATATAGCAATGTTTGAAATAGTTTTCAAACATAGTTGTCAGTCTGCAGCCACACAGATTAACTACAAACATGTCACATCTGTGTACAGAAACCATACACAAATTCAGCCTCCTCCAACCCTTTGTCTCTAGCCCTGAGTCTGAGATTTCTACTCTCGCTCTCCCTTACTGCCCTTTTGAAGCCCTGAGTTTAAGGTCAGCTGAAGTCTGGAGATTAAGTCTGTAGGAAATCTGTCTGCTGGTTTCATACTGCACACTCTCTCGCCACTACTTTCTGAGTTTTTTCGAGACATTCCCCTTCTCTTCCATGATTATAATTCCCTAATATTGTGCACTAAAATGCAGTTTGATCCTGTTATACTGTCTGTACACTTAATTCTTTCCTTTGTCAGCTTCTGCTTCTGCCCCTGCCCGTGCCCCTGCTCCTGCCCATGCCTGTGTCTGCAGAAATAGGCAGGCTGGAACTAGTCAGATTGAGTTATTGGGTTCAGTCTCATTTCCCCGTCTTTAGGCAGTCTCTGGATCATCATTTGCAATACTTACGCATTTTCTTGATTGATTGGGATGTATATTTTATGGGTAGCACATTAAGCCCCCTTTTTTTTATCTTTTAGAGACATTCCCAGAACATGGGGGAAGGGGAGAGTTAACAGTGCTTTCTGATTATTAAAACTGATTCTTCTGGACAGTCCTTGAGATAAATGGGTTCTGACCTGATCATAGTTTGACTGCTTGAACAACAATATAGCTTTTAAAATAAATCTATTTTTGAAAACAGAAATTACCTGCCGATGGTTGCTTACTAAGGGTTTGCAGAAATATACACATACATGTTTGTTTCAAAACCTGTTTCAGAAACCAAGATTAATTCTCTAAGTGACAGATACCCAGAAAGCATGTACATCAACAAATACACTTAGTGCATGACAGTGATGGCCCTCTTGCTTTGGGATTAGCATTGGCTGTCAGGTGATTTCTAGGAATCTGCAGAAAGGAAATAATCATTGCCAGCTGTACACTGTAAAGATGCTCCAAACCAACCAACCAACCAACCAACCAACCCACCTACAAGCCATTGTGTTTCATCTGTTTTTTCCCTATCTGATTAATAAGATGTTTTTTGCAGATGGAGACATAGTTTTTTAGTAGCTAGTGTATTTTAAAGAAATTCCTTTCTCTGGAAGAAAACACTTAAATGCAGACAGAACGGGTACATTAAGGAAGATGGTACAATGTGATAAACTGTAAGATAATTTTATCACCTGAGCCTAGCCTGTAATCACTAATCCATATACCAAGGTTTATTTCAACATGCTTATGTCTCAAATATCAGTGCTTCCTCTTCTTGCAGAGAGAGATGTGCAACAGGCTGCAAAGAAAGCTGAACACAAATGACCTCTGTTGGGGCTAACATGGCCCATGGAAGAGGATTTCTGCCCTTCCTCAGCACTGTGTGGGCATTTTGGATTCCACAATGGGACTTTATTTATTTTAATTTTTTTTCCTGTTGAAGTCTCAAGGCCTAGCAAATACACCAGAGTCTGGTATGTTAATGTCCTTTCCTATCATAACATGAATGACACTAATCTAGTTTTTCTACCCATCTTTTTCTCTCTAGTTCATGGATATAAGCACTGTTTTCTCTTATATATGAATTGCCCTGGAATGATGAGTAAAGACATTGGTTTACATGTATTTACCTGAAAATGTTTAATCTTTAATAATCTTGAATATAAACTGGCATCAAATGAAACATTCAGAAGTCTCTTTTTATAATCCACTTCTCACATTTTAGTCACGGAATTTTAGGTCCTGCAACTGCTTACACATTTGTTCAGCTCTCCATGTTCACATCAGTAATGGGATTTTATGGCAAGGATGAGTTAGTGTTACAAAGACTGAATCTGAATCCAGTGTATGTAAAAGTTAATGGAGTGGCTAGCTTTGGGGTTTGGGTTCAGGCCCATCTTTGCTTCATAACTTGACTTGGTGTTTATAATGCTTTTTTGAAGATTGTCTGCACTTCTGTTATAAACCTGTTTCTCAAGAAGTTTATAATTCAGCCATAAAAAAATATTTGCCTTGGGCTAAATCATGTAATATAAAACTTAAAATTCCAAAGGAAAAAAACATTTTTTCCCATTTTAACAATAGCAGAACAGAGCAACTTTGATGTTTATTCCTTTATGTACTCACATAGCACATTTAATTAAAAACAAAGTTTGGCAAATGATTAAACAATGGCTGAAGACACCTCTATTTGGTATTATTTTGAAAAAGAAACACAACAAATTAAACTCCTCCATAATATTAAAAGCCGGAAAATGGAGACTTCCTATGAGTATTTAGTGAAGAATATAAATATATTTGCTTTATGACTAGTGTCTACTAATATCTTCGTATACAGTCTGGTGCTCGTTTATATCCTTTTCTCTAATGTTTTCCTATTTTTTTTTTCACTTATCTTCCCCAATAATCTCTCCAAAACTAGGCTTCTCTGTCATCTCCTCTTCTGTTGTTTTGGCCATATGAATCACTACTTGGCTTCCTGTTGCTTACTGTACTGAACCAAAGCTGTTTACCCTTATCTTTAAGATCAGACATACATTTTACCTTGTCTATATCTCTACTCTCTCAACCCTTTTATCTCCTCCATCTTTTATCCTCCTACTCAGTCTCTCACACCCAATGCTTTTTTACCCTGTCCTCTCACGTTACACCTCTTTTCCACACACAGCCACATACATCTAAAAGATCCTTCTTCTTTTGCTGCACATCTTACCCTTCTCCAAAGAACCACTGCAAATACATTTATTTTCATAAACTGTGCCCTCTGATTTACACATTATTTAAATTTACATATGGCCATGTGTTACAATATACACTCATATCCTAGACTCCATTGGTTAGAGATCAGATTCATTTGCTTTTACATCATCTCCACACTGACTACATCGTTAGGGTCAGATTAATTTTAAAAATATCTTACCAAACTCTTTGGAATCACAACTGTGCCATGACATAAATGCCTTATCAATGTCCATCATCCTGTCTAAACACATTCCACTCCAAAAAATTAGCACAGCCCCAGGCTTTATTAGCTGATTATCTGATCATCAGAAGTCCAATGTTTTCATTTGTGTCAAAGGCAAATTATCTCACATATCATTATACTCGCATTTTCAATTTGACAACAAGCTCATCAGGTCTCTCCACAGCCTAATTCCTCTATTGCTTGCATTGCTATAGCTGCCGAAATCTAAATATGGTCACCATGTTCCTCCAAATTGTCCCACTCCTCTTTTTTTCCTTTCTTTTCTTTTCTTTTCTTTTCTTTTCTTTTCTTTTCTTTTCTTTTCTTTTCTTTTCTTTTCTTTTCTTTTCTTTTCTTTTCTTTTCTTTTCTTTTCTTTTCTTTTCTTTTTCTCTTCTTTTCTCTTCTTTTCTCTTCTTTTCTCTTCTTTTCTCTTCTTTTCTCTTCTTTTCTTTTCTCTTTTTTTCAGTAATATTTGTATATTCTCAGACTAATCTGCTTTTATCTGAAATAGGAAGTAGACAACATATACAACATATGATTTACAGTAGTGTTTTTAATAATAATGCCTGATCAACTCAAGGGGTTCTGAAGTAGCTGTTTCTGTGATTAAGGAAGTAATACACAGAAAATTCACCATATGGACTAAATATCTGACTATATTTCCATTGGTGGCAATGACAAAATCCCACTGACTTCAAAGGAGAAAAGCAGGCCCTGTATGATGATAATGGACCCTTAGATTATAAACTTGTTTTTATCAGCTTCAGTTGTTTCCATTTGCTTGCATAATGGGTATATCAGTGTCTGTGTTTACACTAAGATAACTGCTGCAAAAAAACAAAAATAGCAGTTCTTTCAAAGTAAGGTTTTGCCAGACTGAAGGTCTATAATCATTAAGAAGTAGGTAAAAAACAGTGTTAGATGTACCTTTTTATTTCTTGTTTTGCTCTATTTTTGGCTGGAAAATTAGTGTCCTGCTCATATAATCTATTCATCTATAAAGGTCCGTGTGATTATATCATATTATTGAGAATTATGTGCACTACTTCATACGTGCTACCTCTGATAGAATAATACTAGGAAGGGTGCAATGTTATTAGGGAAATGGAAGCTGTCACAGCAACACTGCATGGTTGTCATGCACCCCCTTTAGCTACAGTGCAGCAATCACACTAAATGGGCAGTAGAACTGCATTCATTACACATCAGATTCCCTTTCTCTGCCCTCTCTCATCTTCTTCAAGAGATGTTCTCTATCATAATTTTCTTTGTCACTTATTACAGCTGATATATGGCTTTTCAGCTAAATGCTTGTTTGGGTTATTTATTAACTAGGGAACATTTACATTGGCATACTTTGATGTTAAACATGCAATGGAGAACCCATTTGTTGGCTATAGTGGATTAACTAGAAATTCAGGGAATCGTGTTCAGAGGGATTAACTCTTAGGCAGTGGATTACCTCCAGGTTAGCTTCACTGGAGGAGATGGAAGCAAACACTAGCACACAGATCTTTATTCAGGTGATTACATATAATGGTAGGAGCATTATTCAAACAAATAGAATATACTTACTTTGTATGTCTGCTCTTCTTGCTCTTGCAGCGCAAGAATTTGCACTGAGATCTGGAAGGAGCTCTTAGGCTCTGCATGGGTAAATTTAGTTTCATATCAGTGCTTGCAAGTGTAAAGCAAGAAATATACTGGTCTGATCTACTGGGTTCATTTCCAGAATGTTGGTTTCTTTCAGTATTTTTTCCTTGTTGCTATGTTTGTAGGAATATTGCTCTTAAATGTCATGTTTCATAAGATTTCTTCGGAAAAAAAACCACCACAGCATGGAATTTTGTTTTGTTACTTTATCAGGAAGACACAACCAAATAGAAAGACATTTTTGGTATGGAATACATGCAGAAAATTTTTTAAAACTGAATTTACAGGGGGCAGTAGAGAGATATCAGAGAAATCCAATGGGAGTGTTAGAAAATTGGATTGGCAAACTCTCTGGTATAGAATTAGAAAAAGAAATTAAAACAGAGTCTGAACAAGGAAAAGGAAATTATATTTTAAAAGGCCTTACATCTATTGGAAATTTGTTGTGTTTGTCTTTTTTTTTCAAGCCTTACTTTTCTTAAAAATTTGTTTTGTTCATATTTTTTCTCCATCCTGTCTTTTCTACTTTATTTTTCAACCGTGTTGAGACTACTTTGTTGCCAATAAAGTCAACTGAAGGACTCTTGTTTTGAGCTTTACATACTTTGCTGGGGAAAAAAGGCTTGTAAAAGAAGCATCAAAGCAAAAACCAAAGCAGTTTTCAACATCCTTACAATCTTCTCAATCTTATTTCATGAAAAAGGGTAACAGAATCATTGTATTAGGGTTTTTTTGTCATCTCACAGGTATAGTTTAACATTTCATACACACCTTTTTGCAATCTATTTTTCGTTGTGGGTTCATGACTTTATATAATTCAGACAGGTTGTCATGAGGAGAAACAGAGTTGTTCAGGTTGTCATAGCAGCTAAAACTTTCTTTTCTGTGAAGTTGTCACCAGGCCTTTGGCTTCTTGTAACCAAATCACCAGAAACATTATTAGTTTAATGAAGAAGCTCTCCAACAGGCTGTTTTCAAATCTGTAAGTTATCTGTCCAACAAGTATGTCACTGCTGTGTGCAGTATTTTATTCACAAAGGCCATCTGGACAGCCTTGACAAAGGATTCATATCATTTGCCAGAGAACATCTTGTTTGCTGTGAAAAAAAAATCAAATTCAATGTTATTCTAAATCTATCCAGAGACATTGCTTTTTTTGTTCTCAACTGCTCTGTTGGTTTTACTGTGTTGAAGCTTCTTTGTCATCATTGCAGAATTTATAATCATGACATAGTCTCTTTTTTCTTCCCTGTAGTTAAAGTCTTACACACACCTTTGTTCTTTAAGATTATTTCAGACTCTGATTAGTAACAGTCCTTGATTTATTCTAGTGAGATTTGTGTTTGGATGCAAACTCTCTGACATTTATATGTTATGTTGTTTTTGAGATTTCCTTCATGGCTTGTTCATCATGCCATAGCATATCATAAAACCTTCAATTATTTTCTCCTCCTTTGGGGAAAATTCTTCCATCACAAAGATCTTAATGAGTAATAAACAGACAAAAAACAGGTACCACATATAGACTAGAAAAAGGTCAAAGCCCACTTTAACAGCTTGGCAATTGCATGTAGTGAATCCAAAAGGTGCTTGGGTTTTATTGACTGGAATGAAGATGATTTCAGCTAGGCAGAAAATAACATGCTGTGACCAATGGCCAAGAACCCCAGTTCAAATTAATCCTGCAAGATACTGAGCAATCTTATAAAAGAGTGAGTAACCTGAGCTGCCATACAACACTGAATAGGAGCTGATGTTTTTTCAGCTCCTTAGTACAACACTGAGCATGTTGCTGGAGAGCTCTGCATCCTTCATGCAGAAAGTTCACATGTTAATATAAATTCAAATGTTCTTTCGCCCAATTACCCATAATTAGAAAAGGGCTTCCAGACCTTTGTGATACTGGATGAAACATAAGAAAATTAATGAAATTGATTTTTTGACATGTGCAGTATCACTCCCTGAATCTAATTGAAATAACATTTTTGAGGACGACCAGAACTTACTGGATTTATTGAAAGGGCTTCTTTTTTATTTGCTGCCTTGATTTTTGTCTTACAAGGTAATTTTGTGGCATATATATATGATCCTGTTGCAATCAGTGAATAAATAACACATTTTGCATTCATTCATATATTCAGAATCTCTCCAAGCCTCCACTGAAGTAAAGTATAGACACACTATTTTGAAGAGTTTAAGGTGAATTAAAACTTAGAACCAATGTTTATAAATGGTTCTTAATTATGTGAATGTGGTACCTGAAGAAACAATATTAAGTTTGTGATGAGACAGTGGTAATAAACAATTTCTGCTCTACAATGTAATCTTTTTTTATGGCTAAGGAAGATCATAGACATGCCAGAGCTCATTTTTCCAAAGGCCCACACTTTTGCAGAAGAAATGAGAAGATTTTCTGCATTGACTGCTTTAAAAAGAAAAAAAAAAATAGCTTAAAAGTTTAGTATCCCTAGACACAGTGACAAGACTGCATGTAGATGCTAAAACCCAGCAGAAAGACAGCAACAGGTATTTAGAGAGGCTGGGGATATTTGAGTGTAATATCTCCCTTGGTGAAAGGGAAGTGTTGGGCAGTGAATCTTGCTATTATGGTCTGTGGCTGTGTTCTGGCCCATGCTGCAGCTCTGCCAAGACACACTCAGGGTCTTTAGCCAAGACATTAACCTATTGACCCACTGCCTCTGGGTGAGAATGCTGCCAGCCGTAGTTGGCTCTCATTGAAGAGTAAGGTATTGCAAACATTGAAAGGAAACAATTCCTTGGCAACTAATCAGAAGATTTACTTAAGAAACACTCACTGAACCAAGTCAATTTTTCTGAGACTCTGCTGCCTGCCTATGCCCCATGGAAAATTGTCTTCATCAAACTCAAATTCATACGTATTAAAACAGATTAGATTAATTTTGTTCAGTTGCTAACCTATTTTCCAGTCCAAAGAAAAGTTTCTTTGTCTAAAGGATAAATCAAGGATAGAGTGTTGCTCTGTAACCTGCGGTCGTTCCAATCCCTACTTACATCAACTTGAAATAGCTTCATATTTCAGTGAATTAAGCAGGCCATAGTTAAACTGATATACTGGTGAGGGTGTGGTGGGGACCTGAGCACTAATGATAATTGTCATCCTGATTTCAGTGTGGTTTTATTCACTGCGAGCTAGTGCATGCAGGTAGCACCTAGGGGAGTCAATGTGGGTCAGGAACCATTCCCCAGAGGAAGTCTGGATGAAGCTGTCCTGCATAAAGGAGACTGAGTTAGTTGCCATCAGGCCAGGGCACAAACTCTAATCCAGTCGGTCAACAAGTATAGACACAGCTTTAGTAGCTGTACAGACAATTGCACATCTTTGCAAAAACTGGTGCTGGTCAGCAAATAGAAAACTATTAATGTGAGAGTTAACCAAAATGAAGGGCTACTTTTGATGAACATATTTTTGGTATGAAGAGGAAGAAATCAAAGTGAAGGGTGACCCTACTGGACCCTACTACCACTTGTTGCTCAGCTGCCCACTGGGGAGAGCAGCTCCTCTGCTGATACCTCCAGGCAGGGTTTCTAGGAGGGTTTTGACCATGAGGACATGCAAAGGATTCATCATCCCTCCCCTTCCCAAGTTCCTATTATTCATCTACTAGGTGATAGCTCAGATTTCTGTGTAAAAAACAGGCTTTCAGCTGCTGTGGCTGGCAGGTCTAGGAAGCATTTTAATTTTCCAGTGTGAAATCCCATTCTTTGGCAAGGGGGAGTGGGTACAGTGTCTGTTACTTCAAATGCCCTGCTGGAGGGAAGAGGGGCACCACCCCATATTGCTGTGCTGATCTGCTCCCCATCACACCCAGGAGTAGATCTCACTTTTTCTACAAGAGGGGCCTCCATATATTTCCATCACCCTGTAGAAGGCCATCTGTATGGTGGTGAGTTCTGAGGCAACACTGAAGTCAGTGGTAAATGACCCTTCTCATGCCATACCTCCTGGCTTCCTCTGCCAGGTCTCAAGCCTGTCCAGCACAGTGCCCATCTTGTGCCTGTTTGCTGGATGGCTCACAGATATTCCCCATGCTGTGTGTAAGGCCCACCTACATCCTTCTAAGCTCACCTGGGCCAACTGTAAGCATTGAAGTGTGAACAGGTATCAGGAAACTGAGTAAGGGGAAGGCAAGGAATGACTTTCAGATATTGCTGTTGGGATATTCTCGGGGTAACTACTGTTTTGTGAACTCATGTGGTGCTGTTGGTATGGCCTGTGGATGGTGCAATACCCTGATAATTCCTTCGGGGCATCTGGCTGTCTCTCCCCTCCTGGGCTTTCCTTTTGCAGGCTGAAAGGAGGGTTGCTGTCCCTGTGAGGCCCAGGCTGGCTCCACAGTGCTCCTCAGACATCTGTTGACATGGTGTTAACAGCACTTGTCGTCAGGCCCGGGTCCACAGGCCAGGCTGCTAATGAGGAAACCGCCTTACACTCTCAAGAGTGGGATTTTAATAAGTGTGATGTGGAGAGTATACACATGCCCTGGAGTGTTGTGTGAATATTTTGGGTTGCATGTGAGAGTATGAGGTCTTCTGGGTTAATGTTGGAGGATGGTAACAGATGGAGACAGCTAAACACAGTATGGCCTCATCCATGCTGCTCCTTGGTGGAAGCTAACCTCAGGATGAACCCAAGCTTCATGTTGAAGGGAAGGGGAATAGTCCAAACCACCATGAAAGAGTATGCAGAGCAGACATCAAGGGCTGGATGCTCAAGCTTGCACCCTCAGCCTCTTTGATTTCACAGGATATGGATATGCACTGTCAGTCCTCCCTTGAACTTCTGCCTTGCCTTGGTAGGAAACATAGTTCTATTGATTTAATAAATTACAGTATTATTTCTATTAGGCTAGAAACACAATTTTAAAACAATTTAGTTTTAAAAGTCTTACTACGTTGCCTATGATCCACCTTTGTGTACTGACACAAGAGGGTGTCTGACTTTCAAAGCTGGCGTTGTTTGACTCTCATCCTGGTGAGCCACAGTCACTATCGCTGCTGTATACCACGCTCTGATTGCTGTTTTGCAAAGACATTAATGAGTTTCCCAGATCAAAGCCGGCTCTTTCTCAGCATAGTTTAACATATATAAACAAAATCTGTTGCAGTAACTGTGAAATCATTTGCATTCATAATTATAGTGGTTTTTCTCATAAATTGCAATCATGTCCAAGAAAACATATAAAAATAGAAATACATTACTTATGCTTTATTGTTCAAAATGGGCTTCTGTTTTATCAAGCTGCAATGATAAAAAAAATACATTTACTCAAAACAAGAAACCTGGAACATCATACTGTGGCAAGGTGGTGACAGATCAAAATCAAGAATAGTGCAGTTATCTCTTAAAAAGGAGCTAGAACCTTTGAAATCACTATCACTGTAGCATTAAAAGCCCCCAAATAAAAACAACACCATGCCATGTAGACATGAGATGACATTATTCTAACTGAGGGCCTCAACTGAACCAAAACATTTGAATTTTTTATAAGGTTTTACATTTTTGATGACAATATCTTAGTAAGGAACTGTTAGTAGATTCAAAAATATGTCTGTCAGATAGATATTCAGGTCTGTAGTGTTGTGAAAGCTCTTGGAAGTGATGGTGAATGTGCAGTTGATCAAAAGTCTCAGCCGATTTAAAATGCTCAGTAAAATCCAATTAAGCAAAGCAGAGACTAAGGAATCGAAATGTCTACTTTTTCCATCCAAGCACCTGCATGTCTTTAGGAATTCAAATTATTACTGGCATATGTAGTCTATATAGGAAGTAATGAAATATTTTCTCTTCCAAGAATTATAAATTACATCTAAATCCCATTTACTCAGAGTGTTTGAGACAGATATTGTATTCAGATAACAATGTCTAAACTGGTCAGCTGGACTAATGGAGGAAAGAATTAGATTCTTGGGTCTATTATCACAAAAAACAGATTCTTTCACTGTTACTCTTATAAAGTCATAGCTCAGTCCTGAGTGTCTTACACCATTTTGGCAGTTTCACTGCTGATGGAGAATAGTATTATCTGACATGGATACAGATAACAATATTTGTCTAATAGAAAATGTTTCAGTGTTCTCCATTAGATAGATTGTAGTAAAACTTCTGACAGGGGTATTCTGCTTAAGCTGTCCCCTGTAATGGATGATTTGGCTGCAATAAGAAGTGACAGTCTTTTCCTTTTTTTAAAAGACTTTTTTAGTCTTTTAAGACTGAAAAAAAAGGCCTTCTGGAATTTGAGAGGAGTTTTTTAATGTCCTAAGAATTTCTTTCTGTAGGTCCTGGTTTTAGCAAGAATTAGAAAAAATAAGTGTTGAAATGTAATAAATAAGGCTACTCTCTTGAGCTTTCCAAATCACTTTGCTGACCCAAGAGGCAGGTCAGAAAAATATTGAATCCTTAGAGTCCTTATCTGAGCCACACATTTTGAGGGGCAATGGGTCACGGATGGAATCTCTAAAATAAGAATTAAAGTTCAAGCTCTTGGTGTCAGTTTAGTACAATTTCATGAGGAGTCCATAACTCCAGTGCAGTATTAATGATGTTGTTAAAAAGCTCATGAATACAGAGCAATTACTACGGGATTCTCAAACCAGTCCATTGTGATAAGTGTGGTGATAATCCAAAGCTAGGGAAAAGTGAAGGGTCATTTACTGTGCCAAGCTTAACACATTTGGGCTCTGTTGGAGTAGTTGGGGAAGCCAATTTTGAAGCTGAGAGCTGTTTGTTTTAAAAGCCTTGCTACTGCCTCCTATTTGTGTAAATCTAGAGCTCTAACATTATACTGTCAGAAATTGCTTTGAGACTTCACTTGGCAGGAGATGTTTTTTCAAGAAGATAGGACCCAGGTCATTTAACACTAATTCAGTGTAGGAGCCAGTTTCAATAGGGAGAGAACCATTCCTTTGATGGGAAGGAAAACAGAACTTCTGCCAGAGAAGCTATCCACTATGTGCTCAGTGGTTCCCGTTGCCAGCCAGGCAAGCAGCTGGTTTCAGCACGCACTATTGTTTCCAGTTGGTCCTCATCTGTAGCCCCATATAGAGCACATCACAATAATTAAGTCTAGAATTTAAAAAGGCATGGATTAGAGGTGGCACTGTCCAAAGCCAAGAAGAAATGTGATAGATGTCTAACTGAAGCAGATATGAAAACTTATCTTGGACCCTCAAAGCCACCTGTGATTTCGAATAGCAATTGGAATCCAAACACACTCCAGGTCAAAATCCTCTCAAATGGGAAGTGGAGAAGAAGTAAGATCACGCCTATTTTCCCTTACACAATAGCCCCTCCTCCATCTCGTCCAAATGAAGCTTCTGTCGGCTTGCCCTTATCTAAGTATTAATCTCTGCCAGGCGCAGGCAAAGCAAAGATGCTGCACCATCTGGGTTTGATGAAAATGAGGCATAGAGCAGCGTGTCACCTGCATCTTGAAAGCACAACAGCCCAAACTGTGTTATTATCTCTCTCAGCATCACATAGAGGAGGTGCACTAAAATATAGCCTGGCAGAACCTGTGCGAAAGTGTTCTTTGGGCAGATGAGCAATTGATCAAAATCACTTTCTTTCATCTCCTGGGGCCCAAACCTGTTTTAGTTGAACCTAAAGCAGTTCTGCAGTTGAGTTCAGTGGGAACTGGAGTTGACATTTGGAGAGGAAAGAACAAAATCACTCAAGTGAGTGATAGCATAAAAGCTGTGCTGTTTATTGCAAACAAGGACCATGGGTATCAAACACCACTGTCTGATCTAAGAAATTACAGTACACATCTGAGATTTTGTCCACTGCTAAGGAGAAACCAACAATCAGCGGGACTAGAACAGTCTCTGTACTATTCTCCTAACACAAATGGACCTGAAAAAAAAAGTTGAAGGACATATTAAGGTTCCAAGCTGGTTTATTTATCCTCATCTTCCTTCTTGAAGACCCTCAAAAAGGAGATTGTGGAGCAATATAATAGCAACAGAATTGCAAGGACTGAGACATGCATTGTTTAAGACAACTAATGGTTATATAGTTTTGCAAAAATGCTATCTTTAGTTCATATGAGGAATCAGAAATATCTGGTCTAATGCATTTGTGCTCAATTCAGTTCCAAAATCCAGGTTGCAAAATTAAGTCATTCCTCAAAGTTCCAAGCTGCTGCTTAAACTGGCTGACATATTGCCAGAGAAGAAGTCACATTTATCTCTTGCAGTCCCAGTGTGACCACAGGTAGATACACTGCCTGTCTTGGAGAGCACTGAAGGTGAAGGGTTCATTTGTCCATCTTCTTTCCCCCAGGTAATCAATTACAGTGGAGTAGATTGGCTTGGCTTCCTCTGTAGGGTCACCTTTATTCTTCTGAATGGAAACCCAGCTTTCACTATCCCCCAGTGTCTGCACAGCTTAAAAGCCTTATGTATTTAACCTAGACTGACACTCAAAATGTATATAAAAAATGAGTGATAGATACATACAGGATGAAGGTGAAAGGAAGAAATAGCTGCTTGTAACCAGATTTTCTCAGTTCTTACTTTTTTGTAAACCACAGCATGCAAAGTGTGCAAATGTCCTGCTGGAGTGAGCACACATGTGCTACAGATCATGCTTTACATCCGTCTGCACGTATGTCCTTTGAATGAGATAAAAGGTTCACTTCTCAGCAGCCTGGCTTACAGGCTCACATGGGTTGAAAGGAAATCTTTGTGGTATTTTAATCCTAGCAATTTTCTGGAAATTTGTGAGGGGAAAAAGACTCAGATTAAAAACTTAAGCTCTTATACTAGTTAAGAAAACCCAGCATTCTAACATGATTAACATTAATAAGTAGCGATTTTAAAAGCAGCAGAAGTGGCTAAGCCACAGTGGAACTGCATTTTAGGAATTTTAAGATAATAATTTGAGTATTAAACTGTGAAAAATTGGTCTGTACCAAGAAGGAAGCATCAAGTTTGATAACTAATGCAGAACATGAAATGAAGAAGACAAAATCCACTTCAGAAGTGGTGATTTAATGTAATAATGATGTGGGGACATACATGAAAAGTATATACCGAAACACCTATGTCAGAAATGGCTGTTTTTGAAAACAACTAGTTTTCTTCTGATCCCTGAGAGATAAAGTATTAAAAGAATGAAAGAGAAAAGGACACTTTAACTCATGCTAATATATCTTTTTAATTTAAACACAATTTTATGATTAGCACTACTTCCTTGGAGCTGTAGTGGTATTTAAAAAAGAGTATGCACATTAGCTTTTATGGTGTCATCATCACCTGTAAGTATTCAAATGAAGAAAACATCCTAGTTTTGTAATTGTAGAAAGCAAAAGCATTTAATAGCTTACAGAGAGTAAAAAGCATTATGGTTTGTATAGGAGGTAGCAGAAGGTTCTGGGTGTTATCTTCCTTGAATTTCAATTCTTGTATTTTATATAAATATTTTCAAAACTTTTTTATTTTATTATTTTTAGATTCAGTAAATACCTGGAGTTGTAAGGAATAACACCAAGAAATGAAATTTGTTTTTCACAAAATCATCCACTTTTGTGCTGGTGCAATTTTTATGATGTGATATGTTTCTTATGATTTTAAGCTTAGCTGTGCAGGCTGTATTCAATATACTTACATTAAGATTTTGATGACACAAAAGTTCAGAGTTCATTTTGCCTAAAGCATTCTTTCTCTATTGAGATTTCAGTGAAGAACAGTGAAATGTGACCAGAATAACCAAGTAATGACCAATCCCCTAAGTTATCAGAAAGATAAAAAGGATTAAAGTGGCACTTTGAAATATGGTTCAGAGTGTGGAACATACTGAAGAAAACATTTTTTGAAGAGAGAAAAGAGTTTATAAACTCCATACAGATTAGCAAAGTGCTGTAAAAAGAGGTGGCTGAAAGGTGAGCTCAGTCCTGTTAAGAAAGGAAATAAACAGAGAAAAACCATGTTTGTATGTTTGTATGTATGTATGNAAGTTTTTCATAATTTGAAAAACTATGTTTGATCCATACATACTTACAGTTTGTATAAATGAAGCATGTAGTTCTATAACATTGATGGAGAAATGCATCATACAAATCAGAAGCATTTTCTAGCCAAAAAACATCTTAAGGAAGATAACAGACCTCCTTTTCCTTTCACTGGAGTAAAATAAATCATGTCTGGCTGGAATCTAGAAATAGTGAACAAAAACATTTAATCCAAGGATGAAATAAAGTCCTCCAAATTTTCATTCTTACATAGATGCTTTTTATATTCCCTTCTAGTAGTAGGTATATAAAATGCCTTTTCTTGAAATATTTAGTTGCATGAAGAGAATATGGTTGTTTCCAAAGTATTCAGATGTCTTACTGATGGGACTAGGCTGCAGGTGCCCTCCATATACTGGGATCTAAAGATGACAATTTAGAGTGAGGAAGGTGTAGGGGGAATTAAAAGGAATATTTGGAATCATTGTTCTTGCAATTACATGGTCAGCATGCATATAGACATAATTACTTCTATCTGTGCATAATTTTCTCTTTTGAAATTGCCTAGAGCAGACTAATATGAAAAATTGTTTGGGATGAACAAATCTGGCATTTCTGCCCATTCTTCCCTTTTTGTAGGTGGGTCGAAAGCACACCTAGCACACTGGCAATACTGACATCCACACCACATGATGTTCACAACAAATGTGGTTGGCAGGTCACTAGAAACAGTTCCTATAAAAAGCCTGTTGAACAGCAGTCTACTCAGAAATTAAAGACCTGAACTTCGGGCATGGGGAAAACACCATCTTTCCATATTTAAACTAGAGTTAGTCTAGTTTAGATTTAGTTGCAGAGCTAGAGGTGAGGATTTGGGCTTAAAACCATGGTTTTATGTTGATGTCCTACTCAGGAAAGAGAGATAAAACCTGTGAAATTGAGATGGTCTGACCTCCAACAGCACAGGACAGGAGCCATCTCTGTGGTGGCATTCTGCAGGTGTTAGTGCTGGTGCCCCCTGGTGCTGAACAGTGTCAGGAGGACATCAACAAAGTGATCAGCAAAGTGATCAGGGTTCCCATTTCTAATGTACTCAAGGCATAATGAACAGCAAGTTATTCCTTCTAGACTCAAAAGACTGGAAATCTCTGTCTTTTACCAATAGAAATAATGAATTGGTTGTATGACAAGGTTGCCATTAGGTGTCTCTGACAGCACTTACTGAGATCAGTTCTACTTTGTCTCTGAGTATTCATTAACTTTCAAAAATCAGATTTCTATAACTGTGTTTACTCACTGACCATGTTTACCTTCTACATACATGAAGTACATCTTGGGAGAAACATTCACAAAACAGCGAGAATAAGGTCTGACCTTCTGTGAATTCTACTTAATTCTGGTAATGCCTGTTTACCACAGGAATTCTAGTTCAAGCAGTTTTAAGTTAATTTTGAAGAATTTATGATGACAAAAACGAAAAAAGTAAAATCCAGCACACTCACATAAAAAAAGTCATAGTTATATCTATGTTATCAAATAAAAAAAAATTAATATAACCTGCATATAAATTATTTTTGCCACTATAATTCTGAATTATAGTGATCAAATATATGCAATGAATTGTTCACAGATGAGTTACATAGCAAAAAATATTTGACAAATAATTCAAAACAATTGTTACATTGAAGGAAGTTGTTACCTCTTCGTAGACAATGCACAGACATAAAAGAAAAGGCAAAATTAGTCAAATAAATTATGCATTGCAAATCAACATCTCAGCTGTTATGAAATCCCACCCCTTTACTGTAGCTCCGTCTTTCACCATATGGAGAAATAAAATGCATTTCTAATTTGTTTTCTAATAAGTACTAATTAGTTCAAGCCTTTGAGATCCTTAAGGAAATAAAGTGTGTCCTTGTAGCCTTCCAAATAAAGCTCTAAAGCTGCAGCTGGTACAGTCTCACATTGCTCTTCCTTCCATCTTCCAAGTAAAAACTGAAATCATCCCTTATTCAGATTTTAATGTGAGATTAATTTAAAATCAAATTGACTAAAAGTAGCAGCAGTTGTTTAGTCAATGGGCAATGTATGGAAGGTACTCCTTTGTGGTGACGTAAAAGATGGTGGTCTGAAGGAAAACACACAGAAAATGTTAAAGTAGAAAGAAGTAAATGATTTTAAACTGCTTTTGTCAGATGCTATTATTAGCAGAAATAGTTTAATGGGGAAAGCCCATTTTGCTGTGCAGGAGTCTGCTCCCTCTGCAGAGCCACTCTGCAGCAGTGATGTGTGGGGCGTGGGGAGCACCTCCCAGGAGTCATGCCTGGAATGAATGACCTGTGCATTCCTGGGGTCCATCTCCCTTGACCCGCTGGAGAATTTCGTCATGTATCCTTCAGTAATTGTCCAACTAAATTTTATTATAAACCCGAGTCTTTCCTTAAACTGTGGACACTTTTGTAAGGAATAATAATGTGCTTGGATATTTCAACTTTTCCTCTTCTTCCAGTACTGAGCTGCTTTCTGGGGTATGTACTCTGGTGTATTTTTGGGGGCTTATCACGTCATACTGAAAATCTCTGCAAATATACTGGTGGTGGGAAGAAAAAAAGGAAGTGCTTTATCACATCCACTACTTCCTCTGCCCCCTTCAGACAGCTTTTTGGGGTCTCCACCTTGTGAGGTGAAAAAAGTTGAAAAAACACTTTGTGATTTTTGCCTACTTCACTCTGTATTGTTTTCTAGTGTCCTGATTAATGTGATCTCTCCAGCTATTCCCTCCAAAGTTTTGTTTCTTACTTCAAATGTTTCCTAAAAATAAGAGAAATTCAGGGAAAAACAACTGCTCATTAAGCCATTGTACAGAAACTCTATAGAGAAAGGGTATTTTGCCTTTTAGAAGATTGTAAGTTTTTAATTGTTTTGTCCCGAGCATTAATTTTGGAAAACAAAACAAAACTTGATATGGGAACAAATCCACTTCTGCCGGAACTTTCATTTTTTACAGTCAGCAAGTTCTTAGGCAAAAATAGTTCCCTGACGCTTCTGTGACCTCAGGAAGGGTGTCTGTGTCTGCGGGGCCCTAGGCGAGCCCTGCTCACCGCGTGAAGCGCTCAGCGATCGCCGCGGGGGCGCCACGAGCGTGCGGGTCCGTGGGGCACGAGCGGCTCTGCTCTCCCGTCCCCGCTGGAAACTGGGCTCTGCAGCCTCGGCGGGCTCTGCTCCACTCAGCTGAGCACTAAGCACGTGCTAAACAGAGGCATGTGAGTCATCCTGCTGACACGAACTTGAGCTGATGAACAGCAAGTAGGGGAAAAGAAATAACAAATACTTTTCTTCATGCATGAAGCCTTTTGGTTGTGCAGGGATGCTGTTATCTGTGTGAGTAATACCATATCCAGCAATATTTGTCTGAATGCCTGAGAAGAAATGGAAAAGGGCAGGGTACTGATACCACAGAATTGTTGTTCTTGGAATTTTTTTTTTACAGTTAAGGTCATTGACAAATATTTTTGTTACTTGGTCATCTCTTGTAAGGACCATCAATAACATTTTCTGGCATGCCTAATTTCTTTGACTTTACATTCCAAACTGGACTAAGCCCAGTTTCTACTTCTACCTTCTTAATACTGTAAGTTCACCCTTAGTAGCTGTTCTTTGGTGGCACTAAACTTTTCTAGGTGCAGCCCCAAGAGCACTGGGGAGACTGTGATATGGACATCCAGTGTTTGTCAGTCTGGACATCCCCTGCAAGAAATAAACCCTAGGTCATCTAATGAATAACCTTAAGTACTACCACCTTTTATTTGTTAGAAGATTATTTGCCACCATTTCCAAAAATGAGAGTGTCTTTGTTTGCTGAGAGCCTCATTCCATGCTCCAAAGGAAGCTTAGATGTTTAAATATCTACTTGTACAGATAGAGATATTATTGATAGAGTTTTGTAGGAATACTTTTGCAGGAAAATTTGAATATGTAGAAACAAATATCTGTAGGAAGGAAGGAACAGAAGGAACTTTGTAAAAAAAAAAATCTCTAAGAAATTCTGACTGCTCTTGAGTTAGGTAGTGACCAGGGAAAAAGAACTTAGAATAGCATTTAGTGTAAGGCTACTCAAGCCCCATTGTGTACATCTACATCACTTGCTGTATCTAGCCTGTGGGGATGTGCTAAATTTCATTTTACAGGGACTTTTGTTTTCCTCTTCTCTTTCTGAGGATGATAATTTTTAAAAAGAACACTGGATGTCATAACCATTTTTGGTATATGGGATCTTAAAGGAGATAGACTGTGATGTGAATTCCTAAAAACTGGTTGTGATCCAAGTTCATGTTCTTTGCTTGTTTTTCATTTTTATTGGTACCTATTTGGCTTCTAGCTGGTGTGTTACTTTTTCTGCTCATTTCCATAAATAAAATGTTCTTTCTCTGCCATGTTGCTGTTCCCCCTGATTATTTCCTGCTGTGGCCTTGGTGTAATAGTGTTTCTTCTTTTACTTAAAACAGCATGCAATTGCATTTTGAGTTAAGTTAATGGGGGATGGAAAGGATGTAGCCAAATCTCTGCAGGACTCCCTGAGTCTCACCACAGCATCTCTACAAAACCTTTCTATGGGCCTGGCTCAGTTTTTCTGCTGGTTTCTTTTGGCTTTGTTTATTACCAACCAGTGTAGAACGTTTTGTATGTCACTTGCTATTTAATGAAATACCCTGCAGTAAGTAAGATTTCTAGTATTAGCTTCTAGGAAACCAGTAAGAGTCCACTTATTGTTACTGCTATTAGGGGTGTATTGGTTCTTTGCCATCATTAAAAGATTGAAGTATTACATCTGCTAGGCTTGCATTACAAAGCAGCTTCATAAAGCTCGATGTGAGCTTTATTATCTGTTGGACTTCCCATAATGTCTAGCATACAATACAGTGCACCTATTTAGCAAAAAGGTTCCCTCTGCAATTGAACCTTCTCTTAGAAATAGAAAAAGATTTTCAGGCTGTGAATCTGCAGGTAGTAATTTTAATAGCCGCTAATGTGAATTAATAATTCTAATAGCCTCATTTCTGATGCATTATCAGAATACTGGAGAGTGGGTTGCCATGGCTGCTATATTTTATCACTCACAGCTGTGTAAACTCTTTTAGGCCAGCCTTTTTTTTTTTTTTTTTTTTTTGTCTAAGAAACCATTCGTGTGGCTTCTTACTTTTAGAGCCCTCATTCAGCATGGACTAACATGGCTCCTAGGAAAGCATTTTTTTGCCCTCTGGGAGACTGAGCCATATGATTATCAGCTTAGAAAAAATTCGCTATCCAGGGAAATGTTCAAGGTAAAACCAGTTGTCATCATGCTGGCATATTTATCATTAGGAATGTATGGTCTGCCCAATACTCCTCAAGAAATACAGTTGTGCAGTGAAATAACAAGTGAGACAGAAGAATATATTTCCCGTGATGCAGCAAGCTCCAAAAAATACAACACATTCCTTGATTTGCAAAACTGTTATATGTGGATAAATTTGCATGGATATAAATTTTGCATTCTTTGTCTAATAGCAGGAAAAATATTTTAGTATATGAGTAACCTCATTCCTGCTTGGCAAAGCACTTGAGCATATGGAACTTAAGTCCTTGCTTAAAGTAAGCCCTTAATTGCTATTTGTATCAGTTGCTCATCTAAGGTAAAAATGTGAAAGCTTAGGAGTCACAGCACTCAGTTCACTGGCCTTTTTATCTCTGACATTTTATTTATCAAAATAAAATTATTTCTGTGCCATTTGTGGGCAACTCAGTGGTAGCGTTGATTTAGGGAGCATCTTAATCATGTTGGCTGGCATCACCAGTCCGTTCATATTTATAAATCTCTTGAAAGCAGTGCTGCAAACTCATGTCAAGGACACCCAACCAAATTTGTTTAATAGCTATACTTCAATGTACTTCAACAGTCTAACCTGTTAATGGATGGACCTTAGAGTGGAGATTTGCATCTGGTAATGAGACAAACTTTCAATTCTTTATCTGAAGAACATCCAGATCTCTGCAGTCAGCAAAACATTTCCAAATCTTACAGCAACAGACTTCATAGAGATAACAATGGTATTTCCCAGAAGGGCAAGGGTGGTCTTTCTCACAGAATTTTGGCACTGCTATTTCTGGCTCTGGATTTAAGAACAGAAAGGGAGGGGAATTTTTAAAAATGTAATTCACTCTTAAAAAAATCCCCTTTGTTTCTATTTTGGTTTCGTCAAAGAGGCATGGGGAGAGGAAGGGACTCACTCTCCTGTGCTTTCTACACACCCAAACGGACCTTACCTCAAGATTTCTAGTCAACAGTTTTCAGGCAAATCTCTTCTCCTCTGCTGCAATTCCTTCTTATCTGAGGGTGGGATGCATTCTTAGAAACCTCTCTGTAGCACTACTGTTTTGGGGCAGTAAAAGAAGACATTTCTCTACAGCTCAGGGCTCTGTGATACAGATTGCACTGCCATTATGCGACACTCCAGTTTGCTTCCCAGCCTCTCTGCTCTCATTTACAGCATATTCACCTTCACATGATGACTCATTTGCTTTCACAGTTGTTAAGAGTCACCTCAGGTTTTGTACACACAGTTACTGTACATTTTGTACCCTTAAAACCCTCAAAGGATGACCATGGCAAAGCAGGGATTAAAAATGTTTGACGGATGACACCCTTCCTCTTCACAGAAAGCATTTTGTCTATTTTATATTAAGAGAGTTAGACACAATTACATCTCTAAATATCCCAGACTACGTCCTTTGTTACCATGAATCACACCAGCTACATAAGGCAGGCAGCACAGCACAAGAACAGATCCTCATGACACATCTAAGCAACTGTGCCTTCACTTACTTGGACTCCAAAAGACTGCTTAATGTAGTATAGATATAATGTACAAAATACATGTACACATACATACAGTTAATTCAAAATATAAACTAATGCAAGAATACTCTATTTTTTAACTATGGAAAAATTCTTCAGGTTTTTATTTTCTTGACTCATTCTGTTGCTTAAGAAAGAGTGGATAACTGAATCCTTTTAGATTACAAAAAAGAATCTTTTATAGCAAATATAGATGCCCACACTCTGTCCCTCAAGAAATAAGTATATAATCGGATTAGAAGATATTTCAGATTTGGACAACTCTAATTAAATTACTTCTAACTTTTACTGGCCTCTGCGGATCAATCTCTTCTTGACCTTCACAGTCCATCAATATAAGCAAAAGCAAAGCAAAAAAAGCCTTCTATCTGAAAAAAGTGTGCCTTTTTCTTATTAAAAAAAAAGCCTGTAGTTGGCTGGATTTGTTTGGAACTTGACCTCATCATGCATTAACCTTAGCTTAAAAAACCCACACCTATTTTTTTTACACTGACTTTATTCCATGGTACAATCCCTGTGTAAAGAAATTTCTTGTGCAATCTGGTTTTCTTTTGCATACATCATTTACCATATTTCAAGGTAAGGAATTTAAATGTATGCTGATACCTTTATCATCTTGACAGTTTAAGGATAAAAGTTCTGTCCAATGTGATGAGCAAAAGACTTTTTCCCTTAAATGTATAAAGTAGAAGACATTTTCTTTAAATCTCTTAGAAGATTAAATGACACATAATATTTTGCATAACATTTAGGAAATCTTTTACTTGAGAAGCCCAGAGTATATGTCTTTGAGGTCCTATTCTGATTCTTTGCATCTACATAGTGTAATGGTAATCTGATCGTGCATCTCCTCACCTGCCACAGTAATGAATGAGGACATACTCTGCTGGAATTCTGTCCTTTTGATGTAAATGATGTGCCTCAACAGTAGCCAATTTAAGGGGTCTGGAGGTAGGACTGCATATTTAGCTCCTTGGCCCCTGCTGTGACTATGTGTGTTGAATTTTTCAATTTTAGCATTTATACAGAAACAAAAGTAAATTTAAAGTTTTTTAAAATTAGCTTTCTTTTATGAATTTAATTTAATTCCAGTGATGCCAGTATGCATTGAAGTGACTGTTGCTGCTACGAAACCACACAGCCAGAATCAAAACCTTTCTTAGTCAACAATGGAGAACCATTATATCAAATTTAATCTCGAAGTAAGCACAAGCCATCTCAATTAGACATGTGACATTCTGCCTGTCTCAAGGCTAACTTTTTCCCCACCAATTTTTGTGCAATGTAATGAATGTATCTAGAGGAAAAATGCAGTCTCATGCCTTTATCCCATATATAGAAATGATTAATCATAGGCTTCACACTGTTAGTGCTGAGGATAGTGCATTGACCTTGGATGACCCTGGTTCAGAAGAATGACCCATCTTCAAAAGCTGAGAAGTGTTCATTGTGTCACATTTAAGAATGTACAAAATATTTCTTTGGACTGGTGAAAAAATATTCAAGGTTCTGTGAAGTTTTGAAACTTCACTGAAAATGAAAGCTACTATTTTGGTAAAAAGAAAGACATTTGTAAATATCTTTCTTTTTTTTACTGCACTGAAAGTTGAAGCTTGACTGTAAAAATTAGATTTTCCATCAAAATTCAAAGTCAGAACATTTATTATTTATTTTTTCCCACATTTGTAACTTATTGGAGAAAAAATCTTTAGTTGCTAGGAGAAATGCTACTGTCTTTCCTTCACAAAATGAAAAATGGCAAATCAGGCAAACCCAAGGTTTGTCTTTTGCAACAGAGACTTCACAAAGACATATAACTTGGAAAAATAAAAGATAAATAAATCATTCCTACACTTCTGTTGCTCACACTTTTCTGCTTCCCCAAATGCTAGTCTACACTTAGCTGTAGACTAGCTATCTTCTTTCTCCAGATATTTTTTCTTCTTTTCTAGTCTCTTCTTTCTCATCAGGCAACTGAAAACATCTTTACTTGTTGCCCTGAGGAAATGCAACCATTTAACATAAAATTACCCAGGGATTCTCCAGATGGAATGCAAGGGACATTTCCTAAAACACCAAGTGAACACTTTCTCTGCTGTTTAGATGAGAAAAGAGTCAGTTCCTGATCAGGTCCAAAATTCATCCAGGTACGGTGTGATGGACATAGGGCTCATGAAGCCTCAGATGCCTTCCAAACCACTTACTCCTTAAACTTCTCTCTTCCTTTTTCTCTTAAATGATCACTATTATTGTAAAATCTTACTACACACATACACCATCCTTCTGCTGCCTGCACCATGACTAATGAGGAACAATTCCTCATGAAGCTTCTGTTCTTTCTAATTTTAATCTAAGCAGAGCTAACACAAAAGGAGTTTTTCAGTGTGACCATAATGACTGTTGAATTAACCCCCATGGGCCAATTAGTTGCAGCACAACTTTGCAGCCCATGTGAGCTGGGGTTCTCCTGCAAGCTGTCTCTTGGGCAGCCCTGCTAACAAGCCACATAGCAGTCTGGGAACATCACCAAATGCCTTTTCCTTTGTTTCAAAGACCCAATTGGTTAAGTATTCTCCATAAAATAATAGTAAACAGTGATGTGGGAGTAGTGGGAAAATCAGCTATAAAACTTCCATTAGTTAATGAAAGTGGCTGTCACAATCATGTGAAAAGTTCAAGGAGGCAATCTTGTTAAACAGCCATTTTGCATAGAGAAATTTATATTGCTATAGACCTTTTCAAATAACTTTGAGGTTTTCCAGAACAATTTATGAATGCTGAGCTTTGAAAGAAGAAAGATCAATCCACCACAAAATGAAGTTGGCTAGCAATGGACATTTGGTCCCAGCTCAGACACTCAATGTTCATTTATAAAATACTTCTATACAGCTCAGTAGGGATTTTTCTCTGCTGAAGAGCTCCATAAGCTTCAATTTCATTTTGTATTGGAAGTTGTTTTAAAACATCTCTGCAATCACATTAAATGCTCAAGCATCAACACACAGTTCCTAACACTGATGACAAATTACTCTTAAATGAAAAGTACCAAAGCTGATGGCCTCACCATCACTGTGTTTTCATTTGTATCGCCCTCTGAACCCGTCAAATCTGTCCTTGTCTTGAGGCGACCAGTCTTCTGAGGTTAACATTCTTACTTAGGACTCTGAAATTCTTGACCTATACAGACACAAAAACTGCAGACTTCAAAGAAGAAGCACAAAAAAGCAGAGTTTTAATCTATTTTTCCAGCCAGTCATCCATCCCATGCATCTAAATTTAAAAGTTACTCTTCAAAAGCATCCAGCCAAACCAGCCCAATTCAATTAACAAAATGTTAATCCAAACACTGGTCCCTTCAAAGTTTTGACTCAGACAATATTTACCATGTTGTGGGCATATGTGGCTCTGAAATACAGGGTAAGGGCAACCACTTGCTCTCATGGCAGTCTTAAAATAAACACACCTCAAAACCAGCCCATGTGTGGTACCTGTTACAGGTACAGCTTCATTACACTGTTACACATTTGTATCAGTGGGTAGCTGTAATGTCTGTCTGGTCTCCTCCTCTTTCTGCATTCAAGGGTCCTTGGTACTTGATTTTCTGGGGGCTCCCTGCTGCATGGTTAGGATTGATTTCTCCTACACTGGTCCTGTTCATGTTTCAAACACCTCTTCATTACAGAGATATATTCAGGTAACTGATCTTCTGATTCAGTTGCCTAAACCACTTATTCTCTAGCCTGCCTTGGCTGGTTATTGCTGTGTGCCTGCTGCTTGGACAGCATTGTGAATGCTTTTAATACTTTTGATAATTATCAAAAGTATTAAAATAACAATTTTAATTATTTGCAAATAACATTGCTGTAATATGCAGAAGTTTTCAATAAACATTTTCATATTATAATGATACCTAGAAGATTTCCAATCTATACTACTAAAAATGCAGTAAGTGCATGAAATAAGACATGCAGTAGTTTAGATGCTGTGGAACTGCAAAATATGTAATCCTATAAAAACATCGCTATTGTTTCAAATTGTAATGCCCATTTTTCAACATTTTCCTGGATTTATGGAAGCTTGCCTTAATTTTGCTGGAATTCTATTACTGAATAGTTCTCTATAGATGTAGGTATAAGGTTTTTTCATAATTTCTTCCATCCATTGGCTCAGTTGGAGTAGTTTTAAATGAGCTTAAAGCCAGTGTGTTATTTTCAATTACAACAATGGCAAGTGTGAAAGTTTTATTATGCACTTGAAGCCATCTGACTGAGAGCCAAACATCTTTGGATAAAGTTTGGTTTTCAATTACAAAGTGTGATCTAACTGCCAAGATACCACATGACAAAGTACATAAAGTGAGTGTTTTTTCCAGACTGAAAAAGATAACTTTTGCATTGAGTGATTCTTCATGGTGATGGATATTTGCTGTTATTCTCCTGAAGCAAGAGAACAATTGTTGGACATTTCTAAAGCTACTTGATTAGTTCCTTGAAAACGAAAGGATCTTTCAACTAAATTAGTACATGCTTGCACATACAGATTTGCAGTATTTTCATTATCAGTATATATCTCCACGGTTAAAGAATTTATGGCCTCTACCATTTCTTAGTATTTCTTAAAAGAAACGCAAGGCCTTTAACTTACACATACTTAAAAAACTCCCAATACAACACTACAGAAACTGTCCTCGATCACAAATACAATGCTGTAAAGCTTCATGTCACGGTGTGCAGCCTTCTGAAATAGACCTTACTGAAGTCAACTTTTTTTTTTTCATTTTTACTATTTTTAAGTTTTGGAGAATTTTCTTTTGTAACAAGGTTTGCATATCAGATTATCACACAGGCCAGGTAACAATCCAGATAGATTCTGATGCTGTGTATATAATACTTGAAAATAATGAAAAATAGATGTTGGACAGAACATGGGCCTGCTTTGTAATGTCCTAGAATGCGTAAACTTCCATTTTCTTATAGGTGCTTTCATAATGTCACTGCCCATCAAAGATAAATGCAAATACATCAGATAAGCATGTGAAATCTATACTATTCAATGCCCCACTCACTACCCACGCAATTCTCAATAATGTACTTAGGTATTTATCTTTCCTGTGCACTCTTCTATTTTTTAATCCACTGTCTGCATGGATTTAACCCAAAATATGTTCCAGCTGATAACTCAAAAATTGGTGTTCAAAGGAATATTTAAGTTGATTTGTGCAATATGCAAGTCTTTAAATTTGAAAACCCCTTCAGTTTTCCATGGTGGCTTCAAATATGTAGGCTTTTCTGTATCAATTTCACATATGTCTGAGAATAACAATAAAACACTTAATTCCTCTCTTTATTCCTTTCCTGTTTCTTTTGCCACTGCATGCTTTTGTCTGCAGTATCTTTTAGGACCAGGCTAACACTTTCACCCTGTTTGCTGGATACACAGCTGTATCCATTACAGTCTCATCCATGATTCTATTCAGCTGGGAAATCTTTTCGACTCCTTTAGACATTGACTAGAGAAGGCTACCACTTGAATAATTTTGCTCCTCCCCCCCACTTATTAACTTGGTAGGATTTTAACTCTCACATTGTTCTTGTAGAATTTCTTCAGCTCTTTACATAATTTCTACAAAATTCTCCAGTTTCATGGTTACTGGATTTACTGAGCTTAGTTGTCTCTCCAGCCTGCTTCAGTGCTTCATGTATGGCTAGTGTGAGACCCTCTTTATAAATATTCACCTATGTTCTCAGTAACTAAACCCTAGCTCTGGTACCCAATAATTTATTTCTTGTGTGTATCCACTGGTGATTTTAATGTGCTCTTTATTCTGCAGGGTGAAAAAATGTACCAGCAATTTACCAGCACCTTAAATGAACTGTCAAGCTCCCTTCCTTAATACACTTTTACCTTTTGGGTTACTTTGCTTTTTTTGATTAAATAAAGCCCAGATAAAATTTGTTGGGGCTGGTTGATCAATTAAAGATTGATCTTCACCTCTTTAGCCCTGGATATTCCTCCAGTGCTACTACCCAACTTGTACAGTTTTCCTATTTAAGGATCCTATTTTTGGTTGTTCTAACATGAACTATGATTGTTGTTCTAACATGGTTGTTCTAACATGATCAGTATTCAGTTCTGCTGCAATAGTGACTTGTTAATTTGTCCTTGATCTGGAAATTAATTTGGTGATCATTAGTTTTGCCATTTCTTTTTTTTTGTTTTAATGTTACTAATTTGCATACTCTTGTTAATGAAGAGAGTGCATGATATTCTTGTGGCTTCACACTAAGTTCTATGAAATTTGGTTCATACTAGGTATATCCATTCAAGTTGTTATTCCTCACTTGTACAGCAGTTGCGATATCTATTTTTTATGCTTGTGCTTTTAGGTTGGTATTTTAAAAAATGTTTTCAGACTTTCCTATTTCCTGGTAACACAGCATGTGATCACATTTCTCCTTGGATTCTGCTTTTTATCTTACAACACAACTTGAAAGTAGCCTGGGTGTCACTTAATTTTGGTTTAGCTCTTGCTTCCTCTTACAAGGATTGGTTATTCATCTTTACTGTGCTATGTTCCTTTTTCTAGAAACCTCAGCATTACTGCTGCTTAGAGTCCTTTTCTGCTATACTGTCTGCATTCATTTTTTTTTTTACTTTCTGTTTCAATTCCCATAGTTCACCTTCTGGTCTTTGATTCTAATTATTTTTTAATCTTCTTTTGTTTAATATTTGCCTTCTTTGTTCTACATTGTTTGGGCTTTTTTATCCTTCTTTTTTTTTGCCTTGTTGTCCGTGGTTTTATTTTCAGTGTCTTCTACCTCTGGTTCCTTGTCCTGTACATTGCGTTATCCAAATGTCTCATCTTTCGAGCACACTGTAACTGAATTTCTCATTTGATATTAACACTTAGACATCAAGAACTCATTGTGCATTTTCTAATGACCCATGGAAAACATCATCTGTTCGTGTATTGGGACCCCATTGTGAAATTCATGATTCTAGCTGAGAATTCATTTTCCTGATTCCTACAGATGGCAAGACAAAGCCTGTAATCATTTCAACCCATGGCTCAATTTTTGCTGTTATGGGTCTGTTACAGAAGCTGGTACTGATTCCTGATTTCATAGGATGTTCGGGTACCTAAAACTGTTAGTACCTAATGGTGAAGGTGAAAAGACAAATGTTTCAGTAGGGTACTTGGGCTGGGGGACTGAATTGCAGCTAGATCATGCAAGCAAGCAAGAGGATGTTTCTGTCCTTATGTCATACTTTCGGTATTGCTTGGTTTCCTAGATTGTCTACATCCTCTGTCAATTGCTGGAAGCAGAGTTAAGTCAGGCCCCAAGAGGAGTTGATCAGATCAGTCATGCATAATCAGGCACCAAAACATAATTATGTTTATGGTAGTAAGACAATAATACCCTAGTACTAAACACTATCATACCACTACCACAGCATTAAGACAGGAGGTCAGGATAGGATCTGAACCATAAGTTCTGCACACCTGATTCTGAAGTACAGCATAAACACAAAAAATTGCTTTTGTTGCTGTTTTATTGATAAATCTTAAAGATACTCTACCTGTGCTATCCTTAAGGGCATCTACACATCTGTTTTAATCACAATCCCTGTGTCTCCCTGCTGGGTCTCTGGCCCCCTTTTCTTCCCCTAGTTCCAAGCTCCTTGCTCCTCAGTTTTGTGGCTCTTTCTGTTGCATACACCCTTACTCTAGAGCCATTGGTAATTTTATCTGTGTGACCATGGTGTTGCAAAGCACATATGTATGTGCATATGCAATGCTTCCTTGACTTGTCATTGATATCTAATTCTGGTAATGTTATTATTACAGATTTGGATTTGGTTCTTTTCAGGTTGTAACACCCAGAAGAGTAAGCACAGAATATTTACACTAAAAATGAACAGTGTGGAACTGTGACAGATGGGCATTAATCTGTCATCAATTACATCGGACACAGAACAGAACAAAGTTGGGAAGCTGTAGAAAAATATGAACCCTATTTTTTTAAAGAAAAAAATGAACTGGACACAGACTGAAACCTCTAATCAGAATAAGTAGGCAGTAAATCCTGATGTTTTTAAGGGAGGATCCTAATGCAGATATGGAAGCCAGCTCTAAAGAAAAGGCTTTATCCTCACTCAGAGTCCTGTGACACAGGAGAAAAAATCCAGGATCAAAAATTCGCCATGTAAGTGTGAGACTCTTGGTAGCATTTTCAGAGACATTTTATGTAACTGAATTTGAGGGGTGAGATAATGGAGGCAGAAAAACTTCATACTAAAGAGCATGACTGGACTTACCAAAAGAACATGAGCGGGTAGTTAACCAATAGCCTCTGTACCAGTGGTTGTGGTAGTGCTGGGGTGTCTTTGTGGCCAAAAGATCAAACATAAATTAAGAAGCTGGACCATAAGAGGCTCTGTGTTCTTGCAGGTTTTCCCTCACAGAGTTAATGTTTGCACTGTGTGAGTTAGGTGCAACCATAGTTTACTTTATTTTACTTTCCTCTTCCTGTCTTACTCATAGTAAATATTGTATTTCTGCAGTGTTTGAGGCTTGTGAATGTCATAATAGAATTGTCTCAAACATATAAAATCTTCCTATCTACCTATGTGTTTTGAATGATGTTGTGTTTCTATCACATGCCTAGCACTTGTTGCTCTGAGAAACACAGAGTGAGATCTACCCAGCCTAAGATACTTTGCTGTGAGGTCTGGAAGCTGGTAGGTGAATGTACTGTGTCCTGAGCTCAGAGGAGAGCTGAGGTTATAAAGGTTATAAAGGGACAAAACTGTATTTTGTCACACGTGTAAAACATACAGTTCATACCTGCAATTACCTGGATAGATGCTTGCACTGATTTATCCCATGTATTTGTTTTTTCTCATATAAATTCAGGACTATCCTTACATTTAACTGATAATTGTTTATAGGCTCACTGTAAAACTCTACAATTTTTGTAGACAGAAGGAACTCCAGTGTAATTATCAGTTCACATAAAAACATAAACAGATGCCCCATAGCAACACATATTTTATTGCTGAGAATGTAGATTTTATAAAAATATCCAGAGACAGTGCTGTGAGTAAGCAAGACTTGTGTGACTAGCATTCCAGATGCCCTCATGATACGGGCACTGCATCTGATTTTCAACAATATTACAGTTTCTACTGAATTTACAGGGAGATTTGGAAACCTGGAGAATCTGGACTTTCAGAAAGTCAGTCTGCTTCTTTTGTGGATCAAAATGTGGCACCATTTTTACCAGAGTAAAACCTCTTCTGGGTGAGGCTGTTATTGCTGAGGCACTTTGGGTGCAGCGTGTGGAGCGGCGCTGAGCGCTGACTGGTCACACAGCAGAGCAGCAGAACTTGTTCCCTCAGGCATGGAACAACACTAATGTAATTATGCAGCTTTTAGGCTAGAGCTAATATTTCCAAAAGAAATCAGAGCTGTGTTATACCAGATTGGCCAGTACTAACCCAAGGATCTCTTTGTGAGAGAGGATAAAGTCTTTTCTGATGGATACAGGGATATCTTTCTTGTTTGTTCTAACACATGATGCCAAGCAATTATGTTACTGATATTGAGGCTATCAGCAGATCTCACTGCAAGTGTTAAACATGGGACAGAAATCTCTCTTTTTAATAAAAGAATAGGATTAGATCAAAACTAACTCCATTATATGATTCTGAAAGGTAAGACTGGAGGCATATTGCTAGGCCTGAGTCAGTAAGAACTAACTCTGCAGTATTACCTGTGCAAGAAGGGTACCCAATTACCTGTTAAAATCATCAGAGACAGAGGGAAGGAACAAATCCTTGATGGATAGAATACCTTTCTGAAAATACTAGCTCTGTTTTTTTGGGTTTTTTTTGTCATGAGTGTATCCTCATACAAGTCGTTCCACTGAAAAGAAAAAAATAAAAGGAACATCTCTCATGACTAACACAGCAAGACAGAGTCATATAGCACAGGTTAGCACAGCTAATTTCAGAGTCATCAAACTGAACAAAGCCTCTTTAACTAAGCTTGAACTATCAAACTAATTTTGTTGTTGGCTTTGTACCATCATATGCCAATTACTGTTCTGTTTCTGGGGTATCCTTTTCAGATAATGTCTGAGATATTTTGTGCAATGCTTCCACTGCACCAAGAAGTGTTTGCCAGGTCAAGCAACACATACATTTTCCTGTCAAACAAAGAGATGTGTCCATCTGTTCAGTCTTTAAAGGCATACTCTGTCTGATCTTTACCTGACTAATTCTTGAGGCCTTGGAAACATTTTGGAGATAAGGTGTTAAATAAGAAGTAGACTGTTTTTTCACCGGGACCTCACAGTCTGAACAGGCCTTCTGCTTCAGGTCACTTCTATTCTGCTCATGCCTGCACAGATAGAGTACATCTCCTTCTGTCCTTGCTAAGCTAGAAGTAACACACCATTCTGCTCTACTTTCTAAGCAATGATTTTTTGGAGACTCTTTAGCCCCAGTAAATCTTTGTAATGATAGGCGGGATCATGCTGCATAGGACTTTTTTTTTTTACAAATTCCCTGTGCAGATGATACCTTTATCTCCAGTAATTTTATCTAACTGGTAAGTGGCAGTGAAAATGCAGTCATGCAAAGCCACTTACATTTATATAACATCTTTCAACCACAGAGCTGTAGAATTGTAACATTACAAAGCAGTGTGAAATTTTCATTTACTCTGTCCCTACCCAAAGACCACATTGATTATACTTGCCATTCTTGACAGGTGTCTTATCCTTTAAACACTCCAGTGAAAAACATTATCCTCAAGAAATCTGTTGCATTTCGCTGTTTGTGTATCGCTAGGACATTGTTTATGCACATGTTCAGTCTCCTTTTCTCTTTCACCTGGAGGTAGTTATCGTGTGGCACCACAGAATTCTCTGCTTTAGGCTGTACATTCCCTCTTCTGTCAATCTTTCCTGATAGCTCATATTGTTTGTTCCTCTGATTGTTTTTGTTCCTCTCCTCAGGGCTTCCCTTAAAAGTCCACAGCTGGTTTTTGGAGTGTAGTTGCCAAAACTAGTAGAAATATTTCTTGTAAGTCCCTGTCATTGTTGAAGAGAAGTGACAGATTACTTAGTATATCCTATAGGCTACACTCCTGCTTACAAATTCATATCCTAGCAAAATGCATGCAGGTTGGACAGATGACTCTACAGAATGTAATATGGAGCATTCACTGAATCAAGATGCAGCTATGTGATGCATAACAACATTGCGGTTTTTGTTTTAAAGTTATGTTGTTAAATATCTTGTCCAGTTGTTACATGGTGAATCAATACCAGGAGCATCCCAAGAGTTTTGCTTCTTATTACCCAAAGGTAGGCTTACATCACACTGCCTGGTCATTATCAATTCTGAGCAACCTTCAGTCGTACAACTTGTTCTCCTGCAGTCAGTGAGATTCTTCACACAGAGAGGATGACTACCATGGAGGTGGCCAAAGGATTAACACTATTTAGTTTTGAATGGATAGCAACCTATGTGAAAACTGAGGAAGAAAAAAAGCCAAAATAACCAGTGGTGGAAAATTACACAGTATTTTCTATATGACGTGCTGATATCTCTTCTCTGTAACTGAAAATCAAGGATTTAACATGCAGTGTCTGACTGAAGCTTTCAAAGACCTTGAATGCAGCTTTACTGTCATTGGGTTTTTATGCAGTTTCAGTCTCTAAGCCAACACAGAGGTCCTTGCCTTAACTGGAGGCTTGGTGGTTATTGATAAGATGTTAGGAGAGAGCAGACATTAATTATCTGTGTTCATAATTCAAATTCATTTTTTAAACACTGCCAGATCTTGTCATTAAAAATATAGATGCTGAATGATTGGAGCCTAGACCCCCACAGAACTCATCAGCAGATTCCATGGTAGCTATTCCCTTTGGAATCAATTAAAAACATCTTCTACAAATCCATTTCTTCTTATCCACATTTAAAAGGAATGCACAAACAGTGTATTTGGAAAAAAGGCTTTAACATCAATGACATCAAATTAGGTAAAGATTCTCCAATAAATTGCTAAGCTTGACACTATATGAACATACCTAACTGTAACCTTGACTTGTTATATTCAAAATATTCACCGTGTGTCATGAAAATAATTTTAATGGGTTTGCCATTAAGACTTCCACTGTTTTAGGAATGAAAAACAGACTTAATACTGAAATCACTCCTTCAGACCCGCTCTTTATGCCATATTTAGAGGTGACTACAAGCAAAATGTCTGATTCTGCAAGTGCTTGAGCATTTCAGCATCTTAATTTCTGTGACTAATGGAACTCAAAGGTTATTTGTTTGCCTGGATGTTTATGGTCTTATGTCTGTTCAGACCGAGGTCATCAGGACTATTCTGGGCCTCTTCTGCTTTAACTAAGTTGTAATTGTATCTGAGTGTAAGCAATCAATGAAATAATAATACTTCACTACTGTTTGTGTGAGAGACTACAAATTATTTTTCCTTTGCAAGTGGCAATATCTGCCATTAACTGGAAGATGCGCACAAAGGCCCCTCTTCTGAGACAGCTGAGGAATGGAGCAATGCCCTGGCAGCAATCAGCTTCTGCTCAGGCCTCTGTGCATCCTCAGCATAAACAGGGTGAGACATTGCCCGCTGGTTCTTTGTCCTACCCTACAGTCATTAAGGAACTGTGTTTGGGGCCAGCTGAAGTAGTCTTCCTTACTGGCTTCAGTTTCAAGACAATGACTCCAAGTTCAGGGTGGTGTCCCCCCCAAAGCATGTCTGATTTCTGTAGAACTGTCCTGGCTTAATGGACTTGAAATCCAGGCCCTCAGGGAAGTCTGCTCCAAAAGGAACAAAGTTTATCTTTGTTAGGTAATTAGGCTATGGAGCGTAGAATTGAATAGATTATTCCCGTAAATAAAGAATTGATTTTAACAAGAAATGGATATTATAGCAAAAAAGATAAATGGAGAATTATGTTGTAGCAAAATTGTATGCTGAAAGCAATGTTGAAGCTCCAGGGTATGTGTCTCATTAGTACAATGCATCTAAATAGTTGCTAACCTTACATACGTTTGTAGAACTATTGAAAAAAAAATTGTGACAAAATGTTTTTCAAGAAAAAAAATGTATCCTAGGCCTGGTAATTCCATCCATTCATTAATCAAGACTTATGATTCGTATCAGAGTTTAGTATACTTTAGGACTAGGAAAAAGCCCTTCAGTACAAAAGCTCCAAAAATATTTTCTCTTAAAGGAGGAAAAAATCCCCCAACCCTGTCGATACGCTCCTATTCAAAGTACTCTTGGAACAGACACGCTTTCCCCTTGCTGCCCCTTTTCCCCTTCTCAAGGGACTGCTGAAGACATTCCTTCCTGTCTACACCCAGGATAAGGAAAATGACCTGGAAAGCAGAGACACAGAAGACTCTCTCATGGGAAAAAGTGTGAAAGGAATCTCTAAAGAGTTTTGAGATTTAAATCCACATCTGCCACAACATAACGGCCAGTTTTGTCAGGATCTGAACCGTGGATCCCAGCTCTAGGCATCTGGGAATACTTTCAGTACTTCTGCCCACAGCCCAGGGCAAAATCATTGATGATCAGATATATCCATTTCACAGCTTCCACACTTGTACGTGCTTGGATTTCTGCTTGACTTGTAGGTCTCACCAGCCGTGTGTGTGGCTGTACGAATTCAGAGAGCAGAGACTCATGGCAAGGTAATGAACTGGACAGTAAAAAGGAGACTGTTGCTTCTCGGAGCTGTGCTAAAAGGCTTCCATATCTGGCAAAGTATAGAAACTGGTGTGACAAGACGTTTCACAGTCACTGCTCACCAGAGCAGAGTGGGAAGTCAGGAGACAGGCCTTTGGTTAAATTTTATCACTGATCCTCACCTTCATATTTTTTAGTCCTTAAACTATGGAGTGAAGAAAAGACACAAAATACTGTTAAACCTGCTTTGGGATTGAGTGGTAAAAAAATATATGTATCAGGAGACAAGAAGATATATGAAGTATTCTAATATTTATAAATATCATGCAACCCAGAAAATAGTGTTTGTGATTGAAATACAAATTAATCTTTTCTTTATACCTTCCATGCTTTGATGATCATTCAGATATTAAATATCATACACTATTCTCACACAACCAAATATATAACTACTTCTTTTTTTTGTCAAAATAATTACCTTTTTCATATTACATTCCAGCACTTATGTTTCTTATTATTTTCTTTGCTATTGAATGTCAAGAAGAAAAGGCACTCACATTCAGTTCTGTATACATAGTCAATAAAAAATTGTGTATGCACAACAGGGGAAATCAGAATATTGTAACTGTTTATTGCAGTTGTTTTGATGCAGATATTAAAAATAAAAAATAGCATAGGCACAGTATACTTCCCATTGAGATATTCCTCATGGAGAGATTAACCTGTCTAAACAAAGACGTCCATTTGAGACACCATCTGTGCTGTCCAGGACAGTTGTAAGAGCCAGCAGACACAAACCACTATCTGCAGATACTTACACCCTCTTGCAGCAACAACAGGAAACTGGGCAGTACACTCCAGTGTAAACTCCTTTCACATGTGTGCCTTAAAACTGAGGTATTTTTGTCTCTAAAATCTTTATAGGAAGGATGACAAATACAGTTCACATGTAACACTTCACATGAGAAAGACACCCCCAATCCTTCAAGGGTTCTTGTCATATATTTCTTCTGTAAGACAGAAACATACATCAATTAACTACCCCTGAAATACGGATCCAAATCAAGGTCTCACAAAATGTGTTGTTAACAACATATACTGGTAGTGTATTTCCACTGCATCAATTGTTTTAGTGATAAATAACCCTCACAAAGTGGAATGACTTGTTGACAGACAAAAGCACCATCTAACAATGGACTATTTAGACTTGCAAATGACAGAACTTAATTATTCCAAAATAACATTTCCCTGTTAAACTGTGATCATTAAATCCATCATCCTTCAGTTTATATGCATGAAACATTTATCATGTCTTCTACAAACAGGAGTCAGTCATCTCAATATAGATTTTTGGACCATTCATTTCATCATGGCATTTCATCGAAAGCCCAGGATTTCATTTATTTTCAGTTACAGAGATAAAGTGTTTGTAAACGATGTGATAAGACCGTAAAGAAAAGTGAAGTGAAATTCTGCTCCATACAAAGATGATAAATACAATACCTACTGAGAACACTGGGATTATTGTGTGAGAAAAATGAGATATTGGAAGTCAGTAGCTATGTTTAAGATAAGAAGTTTTTTGCCTGTGAATTTTTCATTAAAGTCAGGGCAAATAAAGAATTATCTGAATTACTCAATTTTTTTTTTTTTTTTAATGGCCATTACAGACCTTAAACTAAAAAACCCTAACAAATTGAGAACAACTGGGCTAAAAGGAGGCAATTTCTGTGATCCTTTACTTCTTGTGTTGTGAAATTACTAAAGAACAGATTTTCAGTTTCAAAAATCCCATTTCTATTGCATTAACATGTGCTCTGGTGAGATGTGTGATTTTCAATGCTCATTCTAGACAACCAAGCCAGAATCTCTTTTTCCAAACAATATCTAATCTCTGTGTTTCTGGGAGTTTCCAGCAGAAGCCTGAGCTTTCAGTTCAAAACCTTATTTGGGCAGTTTGCTTACATACACATTTGGGACATTCATAACAGCGTTTAATCTGTGCTTCTTGGCATTTTGGCTTCACCTTTGCATGAGTTCATTTTGGCAGGATTTATTTCTTTCATTGCCCCCCACCCCTTTCCTCTCTTTTTCTATTTGGCAGAGTGGCAGCTTCACTCCAAATCACTGCACCCAAGCCTCTTTGAATGATTGTTTTTACTTCTGTAATGCAATCTAAATCATAACTACCATAATGAGAATGTGCTTGCATAATTCCTGTGGGACTTATTTTGCACAGACTGCACAGTAGAGAACATTTTTATTTTATTTGCCAAGGTAACAAAAGTAGTGTTTTCTATGCTTTTTCTTACTGCAACTATATAGCAGATTAACTTTTCTCCTCTTTTTACCTGTGTTTTTTTCCTTTATATAAAAGACCTAAAGAAGAAAACGAAATAAATAATGGATGTACAGAATGTTCTTGGCTTCTGTGTATGCCTACAGGTGTCCTTTCATCATATTCATTTGGCTGGCGAAGTGGAAAAGTGCTTGCAGCCTGGGGGTTAGCTCGCAAAACAAACAAAATTCAAAATATGTTACAGAAAGGGAAGAAAACATTAGGTTTGGTATATAGTCTTTTTTGTGGGGGAGAGGGGGAATCTAGAAATTAAACACATATGTCTATCATACCAAATACTATATTAAGAGATTGTTAGAATTACAGAATGATTGAGGTTGGACCTCTGTAGGTCATCTTATCCAAACCTTTTAACAGAGACAAGGATTTAAAAAGTGAGGCAATACTAGTTTTTAAGTTTTAATACTAGTTTTTAAATTCTTTCCCCTGAGTATGCATTTAAATAGAACTTCGATTACATGTGTTAAACTTATTTTTTTCCATTTTGCCCTCATATTATTTAATGTACTGGATTCAGAGAGCTGTCAAAAGAGGAATTAGATGCTGATGTTTTTCTAAGCTGACTCAGTTCATTTTGTGATGTGCCTAAGCCTTTGCTTTTAATACCCACTACTCAAACCTTTATCACTAACAAAATCATTACACTTTGTCTTGTGTGTTTATATGATGATCAGAGGGTGGGAGCTCATTAGGATATTTTGGCCTCTAGTCCTCATTTTCAGTCCTCATTCACAGAAGTGTAGATTTCTACCTCGATTGCTCTGAAGCTCTTGAAAGGACAATATTCATTTAAGCACTTTAACACTTCTGAATCCTTCAGAAGTTAATGACCCTTCTGTATGTTAACTGGTCACTGTTTTCCTATGAGTTCCTTAAACTTGTTTGTAAAGCACCCTGTGAGCAATATCCAATCCCTCCAGAGGGTTCAGCAAAGTTCAGGTCAAAGCAGTTGGCTGCTGTGGTCCTGAGACTGATCAGGGCAGCCCTCGGTGTTTTTGGGCATGGCCTCTTTGAGACATGAGACATTAGATACCAAGTGGGTTCATTGTGAGATGAAGCCTTGAGAGTAGGCTTTAGCATCCTGATTCGTGATGCAGGTGTTTCCTGGTCCCCGTTGCAAGTGCTGCTGTCTTCGTGGCTGTAACTAGAATCATCTACATAGTCCCTGAGAAGAGCTGAACTCTAATACACTGGATAGATGGGTCTATAGGGCTATCATTCCGGATATATGCAACGTATACAAATGACAGGGAGAGCCCTTGGACATATTTGTATATATATATATATATATGTGTGTGTGTGCGTGTGTGTGTGTGTGGATATTCTCCACAGACAATGCAAATATACACTGTGCCTCAGATGTCACAGTTGTATGCAAAGAATGCATGCTTCCTGCAAATAGAGAATTTGGAGAATTTACATTTTAACAGAATATAAGTGTGTGAGAATTTAGTTTTTTAGGAGATTACAGCTGGATCAGATTTCCACAGGAGTGACAGAAGATAAGTCTTGACATCAAAGTAATTTCCTTACAGAGTTTCAAACTTCAGCTCCAAAACTTAGACATGCTAGAGTCTCTGAATATGATGGTTGGAAGAGTTCTTAACATAACTAAAAGGATGTATTTTTACTAACTGTGTTCTTGGAATTATCTGAGCCATTTTACTCAAGACTTTCCAAACCCAATTCAGTTAGAGACAGATACCCACCATGGAAAATTTAAGCTGTAACAGTTAAATTTTGGCAAACTGTATAAGTAATTGAAAGTAAGTTCTTACAAATGAGCATTAGGCAATCTTAGCTAAAGGCATTACTTCTCCTGTTATGTATAAACATACATGAATAACTAATACATTTACTCCTGCTCTGCATGTACATATACATTATATATACATATGTATAACAGGGAATTAGTGTAATAGTTTTTAATGCAGCTGGCAGTCAGGGAGAGACGGCTTTATGTGGGGCAGTGGCTTGTACTCTTTAGGCAGAATCCTGAGGTTATACACTGACTTCCAAAGCCTCCAAATTTTTAACATAAATTTGAAGTTCATGAAAAGTGTCAGCCCAATGCTTGTTAAGAAGGAAGTTCTTTGTTTGGGTACAGCACGGGGCAGCACGGAGAGCAGCAGCCCAAGCTTCCTATGTAGCTCTATCAGATGTCTCATCCCTGACCTGGAATGCAGGGGGGGAGGTGAAAGGTTAGTCCATCCTTCATGCTCATTCAATACTTCACTTCTCTGCTGAGTGCCAAAAGAGTATCAATTACTGCCAGTTGTGTGTTGCTTTTTGTAATGTGGACTTACGTCCATTAAGTATTGGACTGAGTCCACAAAACCATCTCATTGAGCCTGTTGGAAAGTCATCTGTTGATGGCGATGGCTCTTCCATCATTTCCACAACTGTTGAATTTGAAACAGGTACCTGGATTTAATGTACTTCATTACTCGAGTCATACAGCTTCCCAACTTTTCATTTGTGTTTAGAGAGGAGATGTCAGGGCAGGAACTCTCTCTACTAATACTGATAAAATAGAACCGTAATTGCAATCTTTCAGTACAGCCAGGATGCCTGGTAAATCTATGCTTTTTTAGTCAGGACCTTTTTGCAAGAAAGGTCACAAAACATTATTCAGATAAAATTGCTCTAGTCAGGCAGTGTATGCACATTCTTGATACTCCCTGCAACAACCTAATTTATGGGATACTGCAGTGAGAAACAGGCTGTGATGGTGCTAGTGTAACAGTATCTTAGCAGCAAATAAACACAGTGTGAGAAACTCTTCCTTTTAAAAACAATGTAAAGGAAAGACATTCAATCCCTTGGGCAATTTCTTTTCAAAGTGTTTGAATTCTACAATACCAGAGATATTCTCAGTGCATCACATGGGGGATATGGACAAATGCCATCTATAAATTAATTAGTTTTGCATATGCATTTTACAGACATAATTTCAAGTACTTTGCCCTTACTTTCACTACTTTTTGGTCTGTATGCATGTAATTTATCCTTAAAAGGCAGAACTGCATTTATAAGTGATGACTTTATCTAAGCAAGAATGCTGTACTAATTTAAGTCCAACCAGTTTCTAACTGGCCATTGTTACACTTTTGTATAAAGCTATCATGGGTATCCTAGAGCCTGGGATTTTCATCTTTCCAAGCACAGACTTTCTGCAGTCATTCCTCTTTCTCTCTTTGTTCTTCCCCATGATCCCTGTTTCAGACCTGCCCTTCTCAGCTCTCTCACATGCATATATAGCAGCACTGGGATTTTACAAGCTCTCCCTTCCAAATGTTTGCCTCGGGAGCAGGAGGACCAGGAACATCAATAGGTAATCCAGAAAGGAATGGCTGGTGCTAACAAAGAAAATTCTCTGGCAATGCAAAGACTCCACCCCAGTGTGCTGCTGAAGATGGGAGCTGTGCTGGGGGAATATCACTGTGTTTGCTCTGTTTCTGTACGCTTTTGTAGGCAATGGCTGCAGGGCAGTGTCAGAGCCAGGACACTGCTAGGGAGCCCTGTGTTTCGATCCCGACGATGCTGGCAGCAAATATTGAGCCCCTTTCTAAGCATGAGTACAGCTTGTTAAAGCACAGCACACGATGAGAGGTTGAAACTTTGGCCTGCTAATCAGCAAGGGCCTCAAATTGTGAGGCTCAAATCTGGGTCCAAACTCCTCTGTATTTTCAAGTTATTCAGGTCTATGGTTTTGGCTCTGAGTCATCCGTCCTAAAAACAAAGTGAAGCTGACAAATGTCTCTCTTAGGCAACTGCCCCAAAGGACTGAATATCATTACAAAAAAGACATTAAAATACAAAAGGCCTTAGTAATTTGTATAGGGTCTAGTTTCCAGTAATGTTGTAAGAAGCCTGCCAGCATTTTGGTGAAAAGGGACTGGAGCACAAATCTTGTTAACCAAACTGAATGAGGAACAAAACAGCCTTGCTATGCACTCCCAGTGAAGTCAGTGGCAGAACTCCCACTGGCCGTGGCAGTGCATGATCCAGCCTTTTCAGTACGGAACACAAGCACTTTCCATTTATTACCTGGTCAATAAGTTACCAAGGACTTTTCATTCAAAAAAGCAACCCCATTTACTGCCCTATTTATGAACCACATTTGGGAGTTTAATATGATCTGAAATATAAATAGGTATAAACCTGGTATTTTTTCTGAACATGAATCTCTATGAATAGCAGTAAAAAGTATAATGAATTAAAAGTGTAATACAACCCAGGATCTGGTCATCTTCATAAAAGACTAACCATGCTGTATTCCAAAGAGAAAATTATAGAATACTTTCTATTTAGCACTCAGTGTTCATGAGGACATAGTGAAGCAAGTTTTACTCCTCTCTCAAAAGCTAATAGCTACCTTTCCATACTGCTTACTAACTGCTGGAACCACTGAGGTATTTAGGAACCAAAATCTTCTTAGCCTCAGTGAATCTGTGTATGATAACAACATCCATTCAGAAGGTGAGAGAAATGTATTTGTTGTGCTCTAAGTTGATGACCTAGCTAACTGTGAGCGACATGACGGAGCAGAGTTATTGTTGATTGTGTTGATGGTCAGGACGTGCCTGCTGGTGCTTACTGCATGTAAGTCATGGCAGTGCACCATGGGCCACGGACAATGCTGGAGAGAACTCATTTTTTCCCAGGCTTCTCACAGATCATGCTGATTAAAAAAAATCAACATGATTTAAAACAAAATTTTGACATAAATGAATTAATTAAAAGAACATCCTGTCCTGGATTCTAAGTTATGTTCATTTAAAAAATGCAATTTACTCTATACTGATGATTAGTTTTTTATTTATTTTGCTTTTTTTTGGTTCAATGATCTTGTAAAAGCTTATCATTCTCTCTAGTCATCTTCCACTGCCAACATAGCTCAGTGTAAACCAGACTTCTTAGCAAACATTACAACACATGCCAGTATTCTGTCTCTAATTTTAACTAAACATTCAATAACACTAAGCTATTTTAGTACCTTGGGCCCACATTCTCCAAGGTATTTAAGCACAGAGCTCCTGTGAGGATCTTGGCTCCGTTGTTTTCTAAAAATGCTCGAATTCTCATATGTGCTAACAGGGCAATGGTAAATGAACAACTAATTCTGCTGCTGTATTTACATAAACTTTTATAAATTACATTCTTTCAGTGTAGAATGATTATTAATCATCCCATTCAGTTCCGTGTAATATGCAACTAAATTAGGAGCACAGTGGACCCTTTTTAATTACTTACCCTAACTTCACTTTTAAAGCCAAACAAATTGTGACCTTGTACTGATTTGGGGTTTATTAAACAGACTCCTATATTGTATGAAAGAAAAGAGAAGAAAATGTTTACATAAGATTTTTTGACATTTATTAACCCCTCAAAATCTCTCTCATACAGTAGTCAGTAAAACGTGCTGGGTGTACATATGGGCACAGTAATTAGCACGTATGTCAGAGTAACAAATGAACTCTTTCTGTCAACACAGAAAAGGCCAGGAGAAGGGTAGATCAAGATTATTCTCTAGCTATGTGGAATCCAGATAATTAAAAAACAATCTGCTGTCCTTAAATGCTACAAATTATTAAAAGCACTGAAATATTCAGGTTTATCTTCATGATTGTTTGTTCACTAAATTATTACCTCCTGAAGCTGTCAAACTGCTGACCTATCTCTCCCCTTCCACTGCCTGCTCCCCAAATCTGTTGCATTGCCTAATTTTCTCTTGCTTAATTAACATTGGCACTAAATTTAGAATTGTCAGAGCCTGAAAGGACAATTTACGATCTATGCATTCCTGTATTAGCACTAATGGAAATAGTGCTTGGGGAAGTATTAATCTAAATTTGAACATTAGTTTAGGGTCATATTTTTCTCTGTCCTGCCTGGTATACTTGCAAGCAGATGACATGGCCATGCAGACAATAGACTTCAGATAAGAGACTTTCATCCACAGGAACTCTAAAACATTGGTTTGCATACAGAAATATCATGTTTTGACTCGGTCAGTCAGGGGTATTTACAACAGTGACAGCCAGGGGAATGCAGGAAGTTGTACTGAGCTAGGAAAGAAGTCAGGGCTCTTGGTGTTACACTTTCTGGAGGGCTACAACACAGCTTCATAAACAGTGCTAGTGACTAAAGCAGAGAAACCTGCACCTCCTCTGCTCTGAGGCCCATTGAGATGGGAAGCAGGAGAGTGCAATCCCTGTTTGGCACTGCCAGCACCCAGCTGCAGGACCGGAGAGACGCTGCTCCTGCCGTTCCTCCCACACTGCCTGCCTGAGCACTGCTCTCCTGTCGTCTGGCCTATAAAACCCATTTTCTGAGAATCTGCCCCATGCCTTGAAGTACCTTGAGAGAATCAAGATTTCTGAGGTTCAGCATCTAATAAATCCTGCCCCTAGGCAAGGAAGTGAATGGCCATTTCATGTTTTCTGCAGCTGCCCAGCCCATGCATGCAGAGCAGCACGAGGAGGGAGAGACAAGTGCAAGAAGCAAACAATGACACAGGGAGAAGAGGGTTTATGCTTTTAAAATAGTGGACCAAATGAGGAGCTGAAAGATATCTGTAGGCCTAGGAAGGAAGGGCCATGCAAACAGTAGGGGACATTTGGGGGGGTGAGAGACCTGGAAAATGGGAGTCATACAAGTGCCCTCAAAAAAAGAAAGGGGGAGGATGGTAGGGAAAATGTGATGGAGAGATTAAATCCTGGAAGCAGATTTAGAAATAGTGATGTTAGTGAGGGATCAATAGGAGAAGCAGTGAGCAAAATTTAAAAGTGAGGTGGACAGAGAAGGGCTGTGCACAGTGCAGAGAGGAGATGCTGTGGGAAGTACAAATAGGTTCCAGGAAGGGAAATCCAGGAATCACCACTAAGCATCGTGTCTTGGAGGGCTTCCTGTGGGGCACCTAAGATATAAATCTGTGTTTTCTTTTAATTTTGTTGGTGCCTTGTGTGTGTGTGTGTGTGTGTGTGTGTGTGTGTGTGTGTGTGTGTGTTTGTTTTGTTTTGTATGGTTATTTCCTCTGACACAAGAGTAGTTTCATGAGACATAACTGAGAATTTCAACACCTTTCTGTGAAAGGCATCCAAATGATTGAAAGGTAAAGCTTTCAGGAAATGTAGAAAGTCTTCAAATGTCCTGCTAATGGTTCAAATATTCTTCTAGGGAGCATATTTTGTCTTAGGAAAAAAAGGTGTGCTTTCAGTCTTGTCAGAAAAATAAGCGAGCATCTAGCCTGATAGCCTGTTTATAGTTGCCAGTGAGCAACACTTCTCATGGACTACATACAATTCTGTGTGGCTGGAAAGTCCACTCAAAAGAAAAGAATTGAAAATGTCTCAGATATCTTCAAATTTGATTTGTTCTTCCAAAGAGCAATGCTTTGAGATGCATGTGGAGATCATTAGCATAGCCTCCCACATAGAGGTTACTTGGACTACAACAGCCAGTTAGATAAAAATAGTCTTTTTTGATACAAATTCTGAGAAGTAATAAAAGTCCATTTCCCATTACAGTAAGAAAATCTACAAATAGTCTCCTATCATTGGGCTACTCCTTTTTATGCATTTTTGACCATTATTTATTATACATGGAAATCATGTTCATGCTAAAAAACCACATTATCTTCTGCTTCAATGGCCTGTGGTCAAATGTATTTAAAAGCCCAACACTAATAATATATAATAACCTCTTTTTTTTTGCCCTGATGGGTAACCTTAGGAAATGCTCCAAAATATTTCAGATAATTTTGCCTCAGAAAAAAGCAATGTTCATTGAGTACTGTTGGCTAAACCTTTTTAAATTTCTCATTTGGGTCTGCCACTGCTCCTCATCTCACTGTCCCTGAGATAATACAACTTTTTATTCCTTTGGTTTTCTGAGTCTGACAAAAAGTTTTTGATATTTCTTATGAGTTTTGATTCTGTATCTCAATCATGTAGTAGCTGAATAGCCAGAAGTTTGAAAGATTCCATGCTATTAGTCACCATGACTAATTTTTTTAAAAAAGAGCTTTATGCCACATATGAGTGACTCCTTATCTGCAGTTTGCAGGGGGAAAAAAAAAGTACAGGGAAGTAAACATAGTGATCTGTTAAATTATGGATAAAGAATGCACTATTTTATGGCTATTTATAAAAATAATGAGCAAAGCATCAAAGAAACTTTGTTTTTGAATTCTAATGAAGAAGACATTATTTCCTTCAGTTTTCCCCTATCACAATTCATACAGAAAGAGGGACAAAGAATGCAAACCCTTAAGAACAACTTCTGTATTTTCAGGAACTTCTCCACAAATTGACCAAGAGTTGCTACAAATGTTTGGATTTATGTCTGGATATTAACAAAACATTGGACAGTAGGAATACCTGTCATGAAGAAGCAGGGAAAGACTCATCTGATAATGTGAGCAATGAAGGCAAATAGTGAACTGCATATGAAGTATAAGTTAAACAAAAACACCAGGTCAAATTTTTGTCTGCTTTTCTCTGCTCAGTAACAAGCACAGATAAAGCCAGCTTAAGCTATTATTTGAAGATTTGTGGTTACTGATTTTATTTTCTTTTATTATTCCACTGGAAATGGATTTCTGCTCAGAAAGGGGTCGCCCCATGCCCATGTAAGTTTATTTTATAATTTCCTTTATAGTAGTTTCTACACCTCTTCTATATTTATGGGGTTAGCAGCTGCTTGTAGACTAATACTGGATGGTGGAAGTCCGTAAAAACAGTATTTGGAAGCATGGTGATGCCTGCCCAAATGGATATTGTCCTAACTCAACATTTTCACACTGCCTGAAGATACTGATAGGAAAGTTGAGTATTGATCTTTACAAAAAACACAATGGGTGAGGGTCTTTAAGAGAAATGGGTGTTAATGTCTTTGAAATGGTTCTTAATGTCTCTGCCAGCCTCAAGCCACACAGTTTGATTACAGAACTCAAGACAGTTTGACTACAGTTTGAACTCCTGAACTTCAAGGTCATAGACAAATGGGTCCACGCAAAGCTTTTTGCAGAACCCAGACAGTCGGAACTTCTGAACTTTGGGGCAAAATGGTATGTTCAAGGGGGGAATATGTGCTAGGCATTTGAGGAAGGCAGTACCTTCCTAGTACATCAGCTGGTGGGGAAAGAAAGAGGGCAACATATGAGTTGGAGTTTAGGATTAAAGGAGGCTGTGTCCTCTGAAACGTCAAGAGAGAAACCTCACAGGAGTATGCCCCAATAGACTCTCTCCTATTATTCAAATAAATCTGAGGACTCCTTTGTCTCCGTCATGGACATTGGCTTTTCATGGTGTGAGTGTCCACACAATACCGACTGTAGGGGCAGTAGCTTCAATAGCAGACATGCAGGAGTACAATAATACTGGCTGAAAAGGATGGATAATTTGGATAAGGAGCCAAACCAGAGTATGTGCCTCTGTTCATTAAATGACTGAGTTCCTGTTACACATTTGTCCCATGTGTCAATGGAAGGCAAAACACTCCACTCTTCTGTCTTCTTTCTATAGGTAGGAATCAGTGGCTTCTTCCCAACCTAAAATCTGGCCTTAGCTAAGGATGTAATGAGCACCTCCATTCATTATTGGTGAAATTTCCTGTATCTGGGACACTGCATGAAAACACTTCAGAGGCTATATTCAGGTCACTGCTGCTATAGGCTACAAAGAGCACATTGCTGCAGCCTCAGCACTGCTCAGTGTTACCCTCCCTTGGCCTTGATCCTGAGGTTGCTGCCAACTCCAGTTGCTGCTATCTCAGGGACTGTGCCTGTCCATAGCCTATGGTATCCATGGGGATCCCAATGCTTTGCAGATGTTATCCAAGGTGTGTCTGGCAAGAGATCACAAAGGGTTTTCTCCATGTGTGTGATGACTGGTTTGGAAAGCCACAGCAGATCACAAGTGGTCTTGCAGTATTGCTTTCTCCCTGTGAGTGGAGAGCCAACAAGCTAATCCTGGGCAGCCACCACCACGGCCATTTGCACATCGCAGTTGAAGACCAGCCTCTGTGAACACTCAGCTAAGCTCAGTCTCCAAAGCAATTATGGAAAGTGAAAGGCTACAGCACACCTGATGGGAGCCCATTAATAAAGCTGCAACCTTTTTTTTCCTCTTTTTTTTGGCAGTGTTATCTCCAGCCTGGATGCTTTTGGCATAAAAGGTATTCAAGAAGTGAGGTTTTCCCCTTATAGCACAGACAACCAGGTGGTTTCCCCAAGGCTCAGCATCAGTTGTGAAAGGGGCTGGTGACGAATACCAATCTGATGGCAATAAGGGGCAGATGATTTCAGCCAATGCAACCCTGGCATGTTAATGTTATTCACAGAGAACTGAGAGAGTTGGTGAACCCACTGCTTATATGGCAAAATGTATTGCTAAAAGAGCTCAGCAGTATTTAGAGCAGGAAGTTTATTTTTCCCCAAATTGCTTTTGTTTTGTTATTCCATTATTATAATATTTCTTCTGCTTCCTTTCAACAAGATTGTTTTTCAGATCCTAAACAAAAGAATAAGGCAAATTACTCTGCAGCAGTATATGAGTTGGCATAGAGTAACAGAAGGAGCTATTACGATCTGTCAGACAACTACTTATTTAGGGACTTTTGAAACTACTGATAATTGACTTAGTAGAATAAAACAGCTTTTCTGGAACTGATGGAACCTATTGTTTAAGTACTTACCATATTTGCTGCAAGTCATTTGAAAATACTACTGACCCTGGTTGAACTACTACAGACACGAAGGAATGGTGAGAATGTGAGGTACAATGGTCCTATTTTAATACCATTTTACTAAACTGACTGCATAAATAAGATTTGAAGTGTAAGGTGGTCACAAATTTAAACCCCAGTGGCAAAGTCAGTAAGAGTCAGCTGGAGACTGGAAGAAACAGATAATAATATGCAAGGCACTCGGCTGTGTCAGCCTGACAGCCTCTCTGTCTGCTCCACAGGACTCCTGTGGAGGTTGCCATGGGCTCAGATCCATGTGTCCCTGATGCATATTCAATACCAGACCCCATCTCACTCTCCAGAACGGGGTAAGTTGTGCAGACATACAAGACTGACACATGCATATAAGCAGCCACATCAGCTGGAGAATGGAACTGGATGCTTAGTGATACCCAAGGACCTGTGGGAATCAGTCCCCTAGGTCCCTTGGAAGCATAGAAAACCTGAGAAGGCATTTGTAAATCTAAATCTTAAAATCTGGGCATCTTGTCAAACTGTGCTGCATAGTCTCATGGCAGTGGTTGCTGTTCATGGAGACAGATGTGGGCTTGCTTTAATGCAGCCCAGCATGGCTGGGAGATGCATTAAGGAGCTCAGAGGTTCCTCATTTCTATTTCTATGGTTAGGACACCCTTCTGGGAGGTGCAAAATAGGAGTCTGGATTATCTCCATCTGAGAAAGACCCTGAACAAAGTCTCCCACATCACACGCTCCAGTCTCTGACAATTTTGATGCAAAAGGTTCTGGTGGGAACTGCCTGTGTATTAGAAAGGATAACAGGATCAGTTCCCAATGAGAGGCCATTGCTTTGCTTCATTAATGAGGGGAATGCAGGTAAGGACTTGCTGGTGCATTCTTTCCTATGTTTTCTCAGGCAGGATGAAGTTCACACGCCCAGCAGGTCCTGGCAGCATCTGATCTATGTGGTTTACACTCATGTGGTCCCAAACCATTCCATATGTTTGTAAGAGGTGCAGTGCTGTCTGGATTCTTTCTAAGCATTTGCTGGCCTCTTGATCCCTGTACATGCTGTTGCTCTCTTGGTGCTCTGATTTGATTGTTGGGCAAATCTTGTTTCTAATATGATAATGTGCATGTGATATGATCTAATATGATCATGGGAAATCTTGTTTCTAATATGATCATGTGCACAGTCCTCAAATTCTATTTGAGCAAAATTTCCAGCTGGAAAAAATTTCCTGTATCTGCCAAAATATAGATTAAAAAAAGCTTAAAAACACTAACAAAATTTTTGAGGAATTGTGAAAAAAAAAAAAAATTGCAAACCCTTTGTGACTATTACAATGGTGAAATATTTTAGAACAAAAACTCAGCATACTTTGGCAATTTCAGGTTCCAATACTAATATGGACATCTTCTTACCTGAAGTATGAAAATGTTTATGGAGGTGCATATTTGTTGAAGGTGCTATCAGCTACCACTAAGAAAAACAGAGACCCATCTTTTCCAAGTTCATAGCATGGCATTGGGTATAGCAATGAAGAAATTATGAGATCTGAATTTATCTTTACTATGCTTGCACAAATCTGACTCACTTTACTTTCAGTGGAATTACTCCAGATTTACACTGATATGAGAAGAGAACTTACCTTGCCTAGATTTTTTCCTGCACAAAACAAAATAAATGCCAGTCTCAAACTCTGGATGTCCTTGACTGTGTTTGAAGAATATTAAATAAAACTGACTGGCTCCAGCAATTATCTCCAAATCACGATACCTCTGTTGCAGCATAAATGTAGCAAAAATTTAATTAGTCATACTAATAAAATCACTAACTTTTTTGCTTGCTAAAAGTGAAATATCTCTCCTTTCTGTGACAATGTCAATGTTATGGGTAAGGCTTGGATTCTTGTTGTATATGAAAGCAATATTTGTGGAAGAGGTAGTTTATCAGCTAAAAGCAATATATACCATGACTAAATTCATAGGCTGAGACAGAGAAAACATTTTATGGTTTTATAAGCATCTTTGCAGGACTGTACAGATCTATTGTGCTGACACTCTATGGATATATTTACCTACATGAAAATAAACAGACATGTAAATCTTAAGATTGGATGTAAAGCAAAGCAAAGGAATATTAAGGACATGAAACTTGAAGACACACTGCATTTTTTGACTGTCTTTCCCCAAGAGAAAATCTGAGGAAAGGTCTAAGAGAAACTGGCCCCCTGGGAAAGCAGGTCACACCCCTATTTTTCGGGAACAGTCTGAGTGACCCACCTAAAGTCTTTTGGAAAGAAGCTTATCTGACAGGAAAATCTATTCTGTAGCAAGCACCAGTCACTGAACATCAAGCATAATCAACCTTCTTCAAAGCAATTCCATGATTCCCTTAGGAGGTCAACACGTCCACCTTTGTTAAGGGATCACCAAATGCATGAAGTGGTGAGTTATGGGGGCACTGTATTACACTTTCTTCACAAGGCTCATAAGCCACCAGTGCACGTGCCTTTGGACCTGTTGTTTGCAGCCTATGCTCTGGTTCAAATCTGGTTTGTGGGCATCTTTCTGGAAAGTGGCCTTTCCCTGCAGGAGGAAAAAAGCTGTGATCAGAAGAGCCATTCACACGCAGCTCTTAGGGCCTGTTCCTGCCACCTCTCACTACGGGCTGTTGTAATGAGCTTTGCTTTTCTGAGATGCTCTTTTCTCTTCTCACTATTCTTGTGGTTACCCAGGAATGTCAACATGTTCTCATGCTGAAATTGCAGGAAGAGTGTAAAAGCTCTTTCAAATAAAGGAGTGAGAATGAAACAGAAGGAAGAAATAAAAGGAAGAAGAGAAAAGGAAAGAGAAAAAAATTAAATTCAAAAGACAAGTTGTATCTATTTTCACATATTTGTTTGGTTTAGTTTGTTTATTTGTTTGTTGTATTTTCCTGGAAAGAATGTTCACCTAAAGAACTTTTTTGGAATTGGTGAATAGTGTTGAAAATCCATCAGCTTCTAGTAATATGCCAAATACATTTTAGTCCATTTTAAGCCAAGAATTATTTAGTCTGGAATGGATTAATGAATGTTCCTTATGAAATAATTTTCAGAATAGACAGAATTAATTTATAAATAAAATATTCCGTGAAAGAACTTTGCATAAGCTTTATAGCTTTATAACTTTCTCTTTGTCTCTTCTTTTTTTCTTTTGTCATTAAATACAGCCTTTACCTACTATTTTCAGTTAAGTCTTAATAATAAGTATTGGGTTTTACAGTGTATTTGAAAGAGAACTTATGTATGTGAATATATTTAGATGTATATGCAAATTCAGCACAACCCTTAGGCTGTCAGAGTGATAAATGTTGTATTTTGCTGCACAAAAGGCTAAGGACCTTTGGCTCAGAGGGAATTTTTATAGCTGTGTAGTATGGGATACTAGCATTATCCTAAGTGGTGGCACTCTCTAATGTTGCTCATGATTATTTCTTAGCATTAATTAGGAGCGACAGATTAGTTTGGAAAAACCACAAGTGTAAGTTGAAGTAGAAATTTTAACCTTGTGCTCTTGTGACTGCCCTGGTAAGAGTAATTTTCTGACTCCACCTTCCACAACTGACTTACCCTCCCACCCAGACTTTTCCCTTGACATTTGACCCTTCTGTTTAAGAGCCTTAGCCATGGGGGGAATCAGCTCTTGGCTGTCTGCTGATGTCCAACGTTATGTGCACTGTGATCTAGGGGAAAAAAGGATACAGGTTCAACATTATTATTCAGACTTTGCAGCATCTCTTACTGTCACACAGTCAATATGGTGGGACAAAAATGAGGTGGTCTTTGGGGTTTGTCTGAACACATATGAGGTTAAGTATAAAAGAGAAGCCTTTAAAGAGAGTAGGAAAGGTCTGAAAGACCCTACATGAGTCAGCCAAAATGCTTATTGAATTTACAATTCCACCAATAGACAAAGCTCGTTGCAAGGTCAATGACATAGTCAAAAATATATTTTAAAAAAAGACAAAGACTAGTGCTCAAAGACAATCTTCCTTAAGAGATATGTGTGACAGAAGACAATAGTTAGTAGAAGAACCAGAGAAATACTGGGACACACTCAGGTAATCTTATGGTTACTGAAAAACAAGATTGCTCAACATTTTGAAGTTTTCATCCCTAAAAATTATATGAATATTAATAATATGAAGTTGAAAAAAATTCTCCTTTGTAGGTGATAATTAAAAAGCAGTATATTACACACTGGCTGATAAATATTGTCAGAGATATAGGGAATCTATTAATCTAAGAATCCATTTTATCTGTTAGTTATAATAATTCTTCAGTTTTATCACATGTGAGGAGACTGTAAATTATACAGGAAGCCATATAAACCTGGTAATTTCAGTAGTCTTGGGTGAACGGGAAAACTAGGAATAATTAAGGTTCCCCTCTCTTAAAGCTATCAATCAGGTGACATTAGAAATGGCTTGATACTTAAATTTCATCTCAGAGATTTGAGTTTTGTTAGTGAGATTTTAAGGCCACCTACTGTTAATTCATTTTCATAAGTGTATTAAAACATTATTTAAAGGTACTCAATTCACACCTGAAGACAGAGAATAAAGCTGTTGGTGTGATCTCTGCTCAGGTAAAAGGATCTCCTTTCTCTTAAAGAAATTTTTTGTATTCATATTTCATATGTAAAAGAGAAAGAGTTTTCCCTCACTTCCTAAATTTTTAAGTAAAGTGGAAATTTTTAAAAAAGGCAACTAAAGGAAATGTTTTAAAGAGTAATTAATTAAAAAAAAAAGGAAAACATTAGAGTGAAGGAAAAACAAGAAAGTGCAAGTATATGGGCAAATTCTGGAATAAGTCTAAAAATCAAAATGTGAAAAAGATATCCAGGAAAGAAGGTTAAAAAGGACCATGGTTCTTGACAAGTTAAAATGAAAATCACAAAAAAAAAGCGCCCAGATTTTGGAGAAACTAATCTTTTGTGAAGAGAAGCTGCTTCTTATTCAAACCTATCAGAAAAAGAGAGCTAGCCTAGTTCCAAGGTACTGTTAAGAAAGAATATTTTTCCATCATCATGTAGTGATTGCAGACAGGCTGACTGGATCATTCCTATACCACAATCATTCTATAAAGGGAATGAGCCTGAGGAAATGTTTCAGACTGATCTGTCAATGAAAGAGTTTTAAAATAAGTTAACACACTTAAGAGGAACAAATCACTAAAACTTAGTGGCACTGTCTCTAGACTTCTAAAAAAAGGTAAGTATAAAATTGTTGAGCTGCTAATTAACACTTGAGATTATTGTTTATATCTGTTTTACTGTCAGAGAAAAGAACATGAGAAACATGACATCAAGCTTTAAAGTAAAGCTCCACTCATAATTCTGGGAAATATGAATCAGTAAATCTGATCTCCACAAAACCATTGAAATTAAATGAGCTGATAATGAATAAATTTAGTAATGCAGTGAGGAATATGACATATTTGGGAATAGGCTTTTGGTGAAAGTCATAATTTTTATTACAGTTGAGAAAAGAATAAATGAACATGTGGATATGGCTGATCCAAAGGATACAATGTATGTGGATTTTCAAAAGGCATTTGACATTATCTCTTTTAAAGAAACTTGAGCGCTCCTGGGATAACAGAAGAATTTTTCTTATGGATTAACAGGTGATCAAAGAAGGTTAGAAACAAATGACATGTTTATACAATGGAGAAATGGAGAAGATTTATGTACCCAAAAATTTGCAAAATCTTTTTAAGATCAGTACTAGGACATATGTAAGTTCAACATAGTCTGGAACTGAAAATGAGGATGAATCTGTTGTCAGTCACTGTTAAGTCTCTTCAGCACACAGACATTTTTGACATAGCCTGTATTGAAGTTGACTCTGAAGAGTTACAAAAAGATCTCACAGCCATGAAAAACTAGAGAATAACTTATCAAATTAAATTCAATGTCAATGAAAGCACAGAAGGGTGCACAAAAATGTTTTGCTCCAGGTACACTGTCAAAGGTTATAAACATATTTTTATGTTTTTATAAGATACAATAATTGTGCGTAGTTCTCTGAATCCATCAACCCAATATTAAATGACAGTAAAAAAGGTGAAAAGTAGATTGAGCAAATAAAATTTGTGGAAAAAAGTCTTTCTAAGTTGGCCAATTTACATATTTTTTTAAAAAGGGATTAAAACTATCAGGAACACTTTGTATCACAAAATTCAAAGCTGCTTACTTAAAGAAAAAGGGTATAGCAAAAGAGATGCCAATCATTAGGTAATAATACCAGAAAATCATGGAAGTGTACTCACTGAACTGGGAGGTTTGGTTTCAAAAAAATTCTGCTGGCCCAGTCATTCCTTGTCTTGAAGATGCATGCTTTCTGATGTGCACTACGGTTCTTAATGTGTTTTCCAAAATGTTTTTCCAAATTCTGATCGGAGGCAGTCAGCACCTGAGAGTGTCTCCCGTATCTGAAATGGGATGTTTGTAAATGTTCCTCACTGTCTCAGAGCTGACACTCAGCTGAGCATTGGCCCTTGGGTAGTTAGGAACTTCACCCCCCTGCTGGTGTTCCACCTAGGAATATTTGTTCTAAAGACAACAAACAACACAATCATACTTTTAAATTATTATTTTTTTAAAAATCTTTTTATTTTCTGTAATAAGCAAGCTTTTGTACTATCAGGGCCCTGAGGGCACCCACAGGCCTTCACATCTCCCCTGGCCCTACCTCAGCCTGTCCTGCCCCATCCATGGGATGCTGTCTCCAGCCCTGTCACAGCTGTGCCCCTGCCCTGGGGAGCTCCCAGGGCTGATGTCCCACCCAGCCTTGGCCATCCCCATCCCCACAGAGCCTGTCCTGTCTGCTGCTGTCTGGGCTGGTTCTCTCTGCCCATTTCTGTGGAGCCCTGCAGCCCCAGCCCCTCTCCAGGCACGCCACAGCTCCCCAACACCTACATTTACTTCCTCATCCATGTATATAAAACAAAGTGAGTCTGAAAAATGTGGTGAATGTTACTACCCTGAGAAAAAAATCACATTCTCCAGCCTAAGTCCAACCAGAAGTCCCAAGCAGTGGTGGCCTGTGAGCATCTGAACCTGAACCTTACTTAGATGACAGCAAACAGGCAGAAAAAAAAGGGTATGAAAGCAGGTTTGATGTAAGAGGGAGAGTTGGGTCCTCAGTTTATTACTCCTCTGTGTAGTGGCATTGTGCCTCGATGAACAGTAGCTTTGTTTTTACACAGAAAGTGGCTATTATTTGTCAAAGGGGACATAGTGATTTCTGTGCAGAAGTGGTATTTTTGTTCAGCATTTTTAACTTCTGAAGTATTATCTTACTAAGTAATAACTCATAAACATTTCATCTCACTAGCAAATCCTGAAACAACAATTACGCCTAAACCATAATTAAAAAGAGGAAAAGTAACTGGTGCTACCACTCCAGTTTTATATTTGCATAGGACAATTGAAGTTAAAAAGATTTTTCCTACTGTGTGTCAGGACCTATGCTCTCTTTCTTTATAGGAAATACAGATACTCTTAAACTTCTGCCTATTTCACTTTAGAAGACCAAACTATGGAAAAGCACTGACCAATCAAACAGTTGTTTAAGGTACTTATGCATCATGTTTTGTAAATAATTTTCATGTTTTTAAATAGAGAAATCATCTAAGAGACAACATACTGAATTCCAAAGTGGGAATCTCACCACAGGTAGCAGGAGACTAAGATACAAACATTGAGATATGTAATTTCTATTAATACCTGAACGGCACCCTGAAATTCAAAGGCATGCATTCTAACTGGGGATTCGGTTTCTAAATATTATTTCTTTAAAATAAAAGACAACTTGGCAACATGGTTTGCAATGTATTGTGGCCTATTTAATAAATAAACACAGAAATCACTGATTGAAGATATTTAGTTAATTAGTGGAAAAGAGCTTTGACAAATGCCAGGAAATAATTTCACAGCCGAGGCATAGTTCTATCTCTGTTTTGAATAATTCATAGAAAATACTCCTCTAAAATGCCAAATATTTTATTCCTGGATAAAGCTGACTGCCTTATTGTCTACTTTAAAAGTCAGTTATAGATTATGTCTACTTTTTAATTCCCACAAGGAAATGACATATCTTCATCCCGTTAAAGATTAACATTCACTTTGACCCTGTACTTTATGAAAATAAATTTAAAATGTTACATTTTTTGATAGCACTACAGCTCTAAATTTGCTGATTAATATCCGTGGGGATATGCAACTCAGGCTGCAAGCTAGTTAAAATAAAAAAGTGCTCCTTGTGCTTTGGTTGCAGCTCAGAGAATAGCAGGTGGTCACTGTTTACCCTGCTAAAGGAAGCCATTCGGTGAGAGAAAGCTCATTTTGGACCAAAGCTGAATGCCACGCCTGAGTGATTCTACTCCTAATAAAGTAGCCCAGAGTCTCATTCACGTTGTTTCATTTGAATGACAATTAGCTACTGGCGATGGCAGGTCCAGGAGCTGCTATTTTAAAATGGTTCTCCAGGCGTGTTTATTAGACTTTCAATCTAAGAGTTTGAGAGTAATCTGTTAATGAGTCCATACTTTCCATGTTTGACTTTGCCCGTGAAAGTCAAGCAAATGCAGCTCAGGAAGGAGCAGGGGGAGTGGGGACAGTGTCCTCTCCCAGTGACAGCCACCCTTGCTTCCTGGTGAGCACCATGGGGGTGAGGGGGCTATACATTTTCATTAAGTAAAGGAAATGTATCTGCTCAGTGTGATTCCAGTGAAACTAGACAGAAACCCATGCTCAGAGAGCACAGTGTCAATGCAATCACCATACATAATACCATGATCACTACCAGATCTCAGGCAAAATGTTGAAACAAGCTGAGATACGAACGCTTTTATTTTTGTAGGTAACAGATTCTCCTACAAGCATTTGAAAAAATCTGCTCTGGAAAAGCTGGTGGCTTTTGCCTGGTAAACTTTTGCAGGGCAGGAGAGTTTCACCCTACATCTCTGAGGCCTGGTTGTGTAACAAGAGGGGCTGGGATGTCTCCTCTTCTGTGCACAGAATCTCAGAGCTCCTCAAAAACAGCAGTTGATATGCTCTAACAATGAGTGCTATGCTTCTCTAACCAGTCCACAGCAGAATGAAAACTACCAGGGTCTAATTTCACCTTCTCTCAGGATACCAAAACAAGCTAAAAAATCTTCGTGTCTCATGAACTCACCTTTTAAATTTGGATTACTATTTTTTATTTTCTGTAATTTTTTCCTTCCACATAAACTATGGAATCAAAAATTATAAGATATTTAAACTGTTACAGTTGGTCAACTAACAAGAATCTCTGAAGTTATTGACTGTAGGGAAAATGAGAAAATGGTAAAACCCCTTATTTGAGTTCATTCTAGGTACCTATGATATACAGGTCATCAGAAATATGTTAAGTAGCTTCTAACCATGCAAAATTAAATAAATAGAAGGGAGGTTAAAAATTCAACTCTCCTAGCAGGTTTGAAGTGGTTTAGTTGATATCTTTAATCCAAAATGGAAGAATTTTTAAAATAACACATACATCTATGATCACAAGTGAAAACACCAAAGTACTTTTAAACAGACTTGTATTTTGAGAATATTCCAGATTGTGTGACAGCAAGTAGTATTTGAAATCTTCTTAGAATTTGTGGGATTTGCAGCTTTTCAGTCAGACTGATGGCTAAAAGAAATGGATTGACCTTTAGCAAATGGAATATTTATCTAAAAATTTCTGAAACATTTAGAATTTTACTTTAAACTGGGTTTCGTTATTTCTCTCCCCCAATGTTTTTATTTTTAAACATTTTTTCAATACTAAATTAATTTAGTCAAAGACTTCTTAAAGTCTTTGACAGTTTCCTGCCATTTAAGAAATGTTACAATCTTAGTTAACATGCTTATCATTGCAAGAACAGCACAATCTAATCAATCAAAGGCAAATATGGAAACTCGTTTGTGTGTTTTCTTTAGTTTAGATCACATGACACTGGCTGCCCTGTAGCTCCTGTAATGTCTTATCAATAAAGATTCACTTCTTTTTTAGATTATTTTTTGCTTCAATTTAGCAACAGAAGACTACTGAATTCCTTGGTAAAGCAGTCTCTGATTAAATGATGAAAAATACTTTGTGAGAATTAGGTATTACTGAACCAGGGTCCAAAATAATGATGGGTACAAAGAAACTCTGGCTTATTATGCTGTCAAACTTGAAATCCTTCCATTGACTTCCAATGAATTTCTTTATTAACATTAAAAGTTTGCTTGATAACTCAGACATTTTCTTGGGTTCACATGTTTTAGAACTGCTAGAGGGACACACTCCATTTCTCTCTCTCTGATCTGCTGACTCACTCATTTCCTCTTATCAGTAAAGATAAGAGGAAGACTGCTGGGTTAGAGCTTTTACTGTTCTTGTCCTATGCATCTGGCATTCTTTCCTTTAGAGATTAGACTATTTCCAGCTGGGGAATTTTTAAAATAGTAAATTAAAATCTCTTTTTGCTTGATAAAGTATTTGATTACTGAAACAATAGGATGAGGTATAGCCTCAAAAGTTATTGTACAAGGTTTTTTCCTCTCCTTTAACATTTCATTTTTATTCACCCTTGAAAGAAATGAAAATCATTTGTTTCCAGAATATATACACTGCCAAATTCCTTGATCTTCTCTGCTGCTCCTCTTCTGAAGATTTTTGCTTTTGCAATTAGACATTGAGACACTTTCCCCTCTCGCAGGTCTTTATGATAACTTAAACATACACCAGCAATAGAACTTTCAACAGTGTATATATTCACAGAGGTTTTGACCTTCTTTCCAGATTAGCAACTGACAAAAAAAATCATGGCTCTTAAAAAAAATACCACCCACTGTGAAAACTATTGAAGGGCTCTTTAAAATGATTGGCAGGCTCGAGGATTTTCTGCAGTATTTTTCAGAGGGATGACTCACAGCAGAAGGGGTTGGGTGGCCAGCTCTGCTGCCTGCGTGTGACAGGTAGGGAATAAAAAGCAAGATGCCAAGAGTGCAGGAGGAAAAGCACAGCTTGACAGGAGGCTGGGGATTCTCTCAGTCTCTGCAGAGGGGGAGCCACAGGAGAAAGGGGATGTGAGCTGGGGAGCTCTCTGTTTCAGTGCATGATGCGGGGCTTTCTGGCAGCGAGTGTGTCAGTGGCTGTTTGGAGCCTCACGAATCTTTGAGCTGTTTGATCTCACATCAGGTTTGGACACTGATTGGGCTGGTAATCAGAAATTTGGTCATTGCTCTGTTGTTAACATTGGACTCCTGTTTTGGTGGCTTCTTCTAGCAGATGAAAGTCTTGCCTGGACCCTGAGGAAGATAATTTCTCCTTCTATTGGCACTTTATTGATGGATTTTGACCCAGAGCTGGCTCCAAAATAACCCTCTCTGTGGCATTTCCCTTGGAGATCACACTGATTGCAATTATCCAAAGCAGTTCCAGAGGCCCAGAAAGTGGGCAGTGCTCTCACTGGATGATTGTCAAGCAAAGGTCACCTGACTGCAGCAAAAAATATGGTAAAAGTTCTAATACCCTTCACAACATTGGAACCAAAGAATAAATTTCTTTCCCAAAGGATTTAACAAATCCCCCAGTTGCTTTAGGTTGCAGATACCTAGGAGGAAAATCCTACCTGGCTCTACTCCATGACTAACATGAGGTACTTGAGAGAAAAATCAGACTGCTTTCAGATGGACTTTGCCACTGTGGAGTTAGTGCAATATTTCCCCAGCAGAAATGCTATAATATTTCTGCCTAATTTTTGTTCTTGTCATGCTCTGGTAGTAGGGAAGAGATTGGTGACATTTGGGTCACGATGTGGAGGCTGAAACCATGAGTTTCACGGCTATTACAACCTAGCAGGAGGCACTAGGTCCTGTGTAAATGAATTAGTTACTTCAAGAGCCCAGGTCAGTAACTTCACTTAAAACAGCAGTGATATGACTGGTGAAGCCTGTATGGATATAAAGCTTATTGGCAAGGTCACAGCGAGACAAAAATTACAGGTTTTATCTCTGTATACTCTCACATATACAAATGCAATATATACATATATATGTAATCAAAGCTTGTCAGGGCATAATGTGAAGGCTGACTTTGTTGGGCTGGCAAATGACTTTCCTTCTACTGATGGATGAAGTCAGAGCAGTAACACATATCCCCTTGGCTATTCATGGGATACTGTTAAAATGCCTATAAACCTGAGTGGCGTGCACTGATCTGCTCTTATTCTTTACTCAGAGAAATGCTTGTGAGTAACCTCAGACAGCTGCTTTCTCTCCTCTGAGAACTATTGTGCAAGAGTTTATCCTGCTCTGTTTCCCTTGCTCAGCTTGAAAACAGGCTTTTGAGGGTGCTGGTGTGAAGTCCTGGTTAGCTGCCTTCATTGAACAGACACATGTCAGCTTTTATCTTTTCTCTTCTCTGCTCCAGATGGCCCAGCTAAATTCTTGTTCCTGGGTCTGGCTGGTATTGCCACATGGTTATATGAAACTTAATTGAGCCTTGTGTTGGATGATGTTTGCTCTACTGGTATCTTCACAACTATACCTATCTTCCCTTAAGAGAGTAGCTGGGAGATGTGGGGCTTGGGGGAAGGGGAGGTGGTTCTTCCTCACCAGGCCTGGGAGCATATTTGGACACAAAGTGACAAAGGGAGTGCAGGATGAACCTGGCAAAGGAACAGAGAGATGGAAGCCCAGTGCTGGGAGAAGCCAGCCAGGCCTCAGAGGTGAGGAAAATAACTCACCTAGGACCCAAAGTGTACAGGGAAGAGTTTGTTTCTACTCCACAGCAAAGAAGTTTCCTGGAAGCAAGTATGTAGTGGATGAGGATATAGATTGTGCACAAACAGCAATTATATTCATTTGTCCTTGGTTACTTCATTTTCCTTATTTGAAAAGTTGCATTGCTATTTTTTTTTCCCCAAAAAAATTTATTTGTTTTGTCTTTGGTCTTTCTTGATGATTTCTTAGTATAGCAATGGTCTAGACCCAGTCCTATTGTAGCCAGTTTGGCATCCTGTCACTATGCCCAAACCAGATAAAAAAATGGGATTATTATGAGGAATATATCTTTCTGTTGGATTGCAGGTGTTTTTTGGCGATTTGTTCCTTTGGTTTACCAGTGAATAGTCTGATTCGATTCTCAATTATTCCATGATTGTCACAGTAGCAGCTTGAAAAGCTTTTTTTACCTTTGTATGCAGTCAAGTACAATCTTCATGCATAGGTGCAAACCCACACTAAAATGATCTATGCAAACTATGCTTCTTAAATCTGTTGGAATAATTTTGCTAAAACAGAGAAAAGGACTCAGCTATTCAGTGGAGAAATGTTGAGATTATAATATTTTGGGTGCCCTGTGATTTACATTGATTGCTTATTGATTTTTGGGTGGAGTTCAGTCTGTTGGTCTGGATTTACAATATACTAACTGGCTTCATTTGTCCCTTGAAACTACTTTCTCTCTGTATGCTGTACTGCTGCAGCAGCAATCTGTGCAGATGCATATTTTATCTTCTGAGCTCCATAAAACAGGAGCTGGTGAGTGGAAGTTTATGGTTCATGAGGGGCTCTGTCTTCAGAACTTACTCATCTTCTATAAGGCAACCTCTAAGAAAGCCTGATTTTAAGATGTCCATTCAAAGCCTGGCATTTTGGGTGTGATTTTGAGGAAGAATTTATTTATTGAGGAGTGGTGTTCCACTTCAGGTTTGTGTGTTGGAAAGATTAACTTGCTTGTATTCAAACCTATGGTTCCACTAAGTCTGAGTATTTCAAACCCAAAGCTTAGCTGGGGCTCAGCAAACAGCATATAAAATAAAACAGGCTCATTTGCTTAGTTTTTGAGATAAAAAGAGGCTCAAGGTTATCAGAGAAGATAGTGGAAATTAGGAGATACTCATTGTTTGAATAATGTATTAGAAGTCCAAACCAAAAATTACAAATATCAGAAGGTAGGAACAATGATAAAGGTGAAGAATGCATACAAATATATATGGACATTATAGGGCTCAGAAGATAATACCAAATATCATTGGATTTCTATATTTCTCCTCTGTGATGGCAGGTGAAATGTTATTTGCTGTTTATTAATTTTCCATGCTTTTTTGCATTTTCATTAAATGTATAAGTAAGCCATTACACATACAAAAACATAAAAAAAATGAAGCTTCAGAAATAAATGGACAAAAAACAATGTTCACAGGTGAAATATAACATGCAAAATAAATTACTAGCTCTTGATAAAAGGCATAATATTTATATTAAAATTATAGAAAAAAAATAATATTTTAAACACTTTACTATTCCTGCTTGAACAATAGACTCTTTTACAGGATAAGCATTATGGGTCAAATTATGGCATCCCCTATTCTGCTGTAGAGAAAGGACTGTAAAAAGCATCCCTGGCTGGGCAGTTGGAGATTCTCTTGGCATACAGGTGCATTGTGAAATCCAATGGATTGCACTGGAGGATGTGCTACAGATACATTTGGAAAAGGAAGCAGGGCCAGCTGGGAAATTCTTCCCCAGGACATCGCAGTCCCAGACCAAACCAGAGTCCCTGGGGAGATGTTGATCTGTTCCCTGGATCATCTTGTATCACTGCTGTACCCAGCTTTCCCAAAACACATCTATAGCAGGATTCCTCATGCTCCTCTCAGAATGAACCCATGTGCTGCTTTGGCCAGATTGAAAAATCGTGTCTTTATTAACACATTGTAATGGAGAATATTTAAGGAGCCAAAAACGTTTAGCTATTTGCTCATGATCTGTCTGCCTATGAAAAGGAAGGGTTTAGTCTGAAAATGTACAGTGGATTTCCAGCTGCTCTTCACTGCAGTGATTGGGGAGCCATTGGGAAGACAGAGTCCTTAATAAGGAGTAGGTAACCAAATCACCCTGGCATGAATTCTCAAGCACTCTGTTATGGGCCTAGCTTTCCAAGGCAGATCTGTGGCTTGTTGCAAAAGGAGTTCTATATCCCACAAGAGAGAAGGCCTAGAGGCCCTCAAAAAGAACAGGTAACCTGAAATGAAAGTCATACTGACCCTTTAACTAGCAGTGGCATAGCCACAGAGCTTGCTACAAATGAAAACTGACAAATTGTCTTAGCAAGTCTGCTGTGGTCTCACATTTTAGCAATTCCAAGCTACAAGGATGACACATGCAATTGACATCTGTTATGGATGGACCTCTCCCAGGCAGGTGTGGGTTCAGCTGGAGAAAGGGAAGAAATGGGGGCTCCTGATTTTGCCATTCACTGGCAACAGAAGTCTTGCACATTCTTTTTTCCTGCTCTGGGAAAAGACCAGGAAAGGGTTTGGGAAGCTGAGAGCATAGAGATGTTATAATTAGCATGAGCTCTTCTGCCAGACATTCAAATTCCAGAAAGTGAGCCCCTCCAGGTCCACTTGGAAAAGTTTGCAAACTCTTTTCTGTTTTTCTCTTAGATTCCAGGGGGAAAGCAGGTCTGAAAGCTGCCAGTACTTCTTTATTGGAATCAGCTGTTTTAGCTGAATCTGAGCCCAGCCATATAAACAAAGAAAGAAAAAGAGTTTTGTGAAAGCAAAACCAAAAATAGCTTGTTTGAAATATTCTTCTCTCCTTTTCTCTTTCTCTGCCCCCTTCAACTGATTTAACTTAATTGGGATGTATTTGCTCTCATAGATTAAAAAAAAACCCAAACCAACTACCACCACCAAAAAAATAGATACGTAAAATAGTAAGAGATGTTTTGCAATACTGGGCTTAGGTTTACTGGGTTTTGTTTGCCAAGATAAGCCTCAAGAGAGACAGCACCTCATTTTCACAAATATCCCTGGAGACAGCAGGTGCTTTCCAAATTGTCCACATTTGCATCTGTTGAGTTCAAATAGCCAAATTAGTCAAAGCAGTACTTATCCACTAAATCAAATATCTAAGATCCTTTCCTGTTATGTCCCAGACTAGAAAATGTCATGGAAATGGACAGCTGTCCAACTGCAATTCCATTTGAAAGCATTGGATGTGAACAAAAATCTGTTCAAGCTGAAGGAACAATTCCCATGAATTATGCTTTATCTCTTTCACTGCAATACGGGATATTTTCCTAAGTGTTTATGGGGTATTTGAAGATGTCTAACCAGAAACTTCCAAGATTAAGGGGCCAAGCTGGAGATTTCTGAAACGTTCAATTTACCATTTGCATCCTTTCCTGGAAGGATGATAGCAATCTGCCCAAAGATGCGAACGTAAACAGACACCTAATGAAGATGGCTTGCACTGATATTCTCTCTGGTCTGTTCAGGATACAGAAAATAAGGGTGGATTTGCTGGAAGAGATTGCACCTCAAACGAACACATTGAGAGTCATCTCACTTAATCTTAGTTATCCACAGAGCAGACATCTGCATCTATACTGCTCACCCCAGGCTTCCATAAAAACTAGGTACATTAAACAGATACCAGATACTAAGGATAACCTGGGTAACAGTCACATTTGCATTTAGCAGAGAAATTCCCCTTACAGTCTCTGATGCTGTTGATGAGCATCACAGTTAAGAAGAGCTCCTTTATGCACGGTGTTGAGGCCGAAGCCCCACAGACTAGCTGGCATAAACTTTTTGAAAGCCACAATGCTTTCAATTACAAAATGTGAGACGTCATAATATAAAAAATAGTGGTTTAGCCTGTCAAAAAAACAGCCAATAAATTATAAAGATCTTGGCACACATTGTTAATGATTGTGGATGTCTTTTGCTATTCTAACTCCCTCGTTACTCAATTAATTTTTAATTATTGACCTTTCCCCATGTGAAATTTGTGGCTGCTCTAGGTGAACTCCTTTGTTTGCCTGCAATCCAAGTACATTTGGTTGGACTGCCACAGATGAACAGGCCACTGCATGGAAACACCCTTCCTCAGATGATTTCTGTAGATACTGAGTGAAATGAGCAAAACATTGTTGATCTCCCCATAATTTCCTTTTCTTCATACTCACAAATATTTCTTATTTGGAGGCTTGATGTCTGGGAGTTCTTTTCTGCCATAACAGCTGGTGTTCTGAAGAGACACCCTGAGGCCCCCAACATTTCACGGCATGGGATGCACATTGCTTTGTGCACAATGCTCTTTCATGAAAGAAAAAGAGAAGAGGGTTTCCAAGTGGTCACAGATCTTTAACGGGGGTGGTGTAGGCAGGATGGCTGCACCAGAATCATGCAGGAGATTGGTTGCACATGGCCACAGATAATTCCTCTTATAAATGCCATGCACCAGGTGACTGTGGCAAAAGGATCTCTTTGCAAAGATTTTCCCTGCTTTGGTTAGACTGGTGCCACCAGACCTCTTGCAGAGCTGAAAAAGGGATGTTGCTCATTCAGGAACTGGGGACAGGCCAGGCATCCCCACAAACATTGTTTGGCCAAAGCAAACCTTCCTGTGCCTCAGCCTCCAGTTTATCTCCCAGCAAACATGACCCAGCACCGTCAGATTACAAATGCTTATCTGCAGGGAGTGATGACTAACTGTGTTTTTACTCTCCTAAACAAGTTATTTTGGGCTTTGGCAGGGGAAGGGTCAGCATCACATGGGCATTCTCTCAAAGAGAGGGCCTATGTTTGCTCTCTCCAGTGATTATGGAATGCTCAGTCTCATCACCGTGACTCCTCCAGGAACCCTGTGGTTATTGCTATGATAAACAGTTGGACTCTGGATAATTGAAAACTCAGTTTTGGAGTTTTACAGCCTGGAGAAGTCAGGGGGAGGTTGAGAGGAGGAGTGCATGAAACATGGCTGGTTCTTGGCATGAATGCTGAAAACTTTGAAGTCTGAAGGGACTTGGGTGTCTGCCTAAGCCAGATAACAAGCCTGGGAGAAGGGAAGAGAGTTTTGTATGCAGATTTGGCCAACAGCTTCTATATGAGGAGAAGACAAGTGGAAACGAAAATAAGAAGCCAAAGGAAGGTAAAGGAACATTTTCTCACATCCGACAACAATAATCTAAGTGGTTCCAGCTGTTTGTATGTTGGCAGGAAGGAACATCTACTGGTTGTGCAGGTCAGGATGCAAAAATGACTGCAGGCTGGCAAAGTCCTAGTTTCTGAGGATCCACACACACTGTTTTTCCCAGTTTTACCCAAGCCAGGTGCAGAATCTGCAGCAAAATATGATTTGAGATTATGCCTTTGCAACCCTGCAAAGCCAAGCTTGCTGTTTGAAAGTGATGGTGGCACCTTCAGCACTGAAACGATGATTAGTATCTCTTACCCACCTCAGAACTCATCTAAGTCCTTGCCCAAGGACTTCTGGCTTCTCCCTGGAGTGCAATAGGTTTAGCAAATTCCACATTTTAAGGCCTGCTAGGTCTTTGCTTTCCTCCTAGCAAAGGAGTGAGTTTGAAAATTTTTATAGGTGCCCTGAAGGGATAGATTAGAGACTCACTGTTATCAGGGAGGTAAAGGTATAGGTGGGATCCCAGAGTCCCCATCACTGGAATATCTGGGGAGGTGGAAAATGTGATTCTGTGCCAGAATATGAAGTAGAAAATGACAGTCTCTGAGACATTAGAGTGTTAGAGAGCAGAAGGTGGCTAGGTAGGCCTGTCCTGAAAGGGTGTAAAGGAGTGGAGAAGTTATGATGAAAACCATTAGATGAATTAGAAGGGGACCATGTATAATAAGCACAATAGAAAGTACTATATTTCAAAGTGGTAAATTTGTTCCTGATACAACTGGGAGTAAGTGACTTTGTAGAACTAACACCTTTTTTTGTTGTTGTTGTTGTTGTTGTTGTTTTTGTTTTTGTTTCAGATTACTTTCTTTTAAATAGACCATAAACAATTTCCTAGTCGAAGGCCCAAAAAACCATCACCGTGACAGACATGATCACCAGGACCATGGAGAATAATGCTTCCTAGAGAGGAATGGGTTTCTTATTGGAAAGCTGCAGATGATGAAAATCCTTTATCAGGAGACCTGGACAGAGAACTGAGGTTAGTGTTTTAGGTTTCTGCTAGTTTTTGTTCTGCAGTTTTTCCACATAACTAAGCTGATAATTTCAATGTTTTGTCTACTTCACCTTGCAAAACAACGTGTAATAGACAAAGTTGAATGCTTGGCAGCAATACTGTGGCACTACCCCACAGCAGTGTTCCTTATGCTGAACCACAAAGCACTCTTCCTGCTTCTGTGGGTTCGGTGGTTGGTGAGGTCTTGCCACAAAGCAGATCAATGAATTAGTCTAGTTTGGTCCAACTGAGAAGAAGCCTAGGCTGGGGTTTTTCGTTGCCTTCCCCCCCGCCGCCACCCCCCCAGTTTATTTCCTTTGCTTAGTTCAGTGTGTAGCACCACAAAGACTGGTGGTGGTAACTCTGGGCTAAGGGCTGGAGGAAGAATCCAGCCCCAAGGACTGTAACGGAGCCCCAGGGGAGAGCCAGTTACAGCTGAGCTCTGTTAACCGAGTCATAAACAGCTCTGTGGCCAGGTGTATCATGCTCCTCTACACTTTACACCCCTTTCCTGCTGTTTACCACTCTTTACTGGTTTCATTTTGTCAACACTAAGGGGTTTTAAATTCCAAGTGAGACCACACCTGGGGAAGGTTTTTCAGTGACAAGGTGTCTTCAGTGTAGAACAAGCAGGTACAAAATTCTGCAGACTTTTGTTTCCAAGCAATGGATCTTGTTATCCTTTCCCTTAGATTAAAGAGACCTTTAATACCGAAAACATTCTCTGCACACAGACTCTAAACCAATCAGAGTGTAATGTTTAAAGGTGCTAATGGCCTGCCATTAAAGGTCACTGATGTATACACATGCAGACCCTAATTAAAGGGACTGTGTAGGCTAAAAGAGAGTCTTTTGTCTCACAATTAAAGCTCAGAGGTTCCTTTGTATTGCAAAGTGGCACAAGGGGAGAGCTGATAGTCAGATCTCACCTTTGAAGGTCACAAGTTCCCAGCAGTTTTTGGGAGAAGGGCTTTTACAAGGGGACAGGAAGTTCTTGTCGAGGTCTTCGATTTAGTGTGAAACTTCAGAAGAGATAAGAAACCTCAGGCAGTTGCTTTTTTGGGCAAATCAGTGAGGTCTGTGGTCTCTGTGAGCGGCAGGCTGCCATTTGTTAGCCCGGTTCACAATCTGCTCCTCCCCACAGAGGTGTGCTGACGAATACTTTATAATAAACTAATCACATCACAAAAATGGCTCTTTTAATATTGCCAGAAGGACCCCCTGATTTATGATTTATGCTATTGTTTAGGAAAAGCTACTATTGATCTACAAAGCAGCAAGCGTATTAAGAGTACTGGAAGAAAAGAAAAGCACAAAATATTTCAATCTGTTTTTATATTTAACACGGGTTTTATATCTAACTTTAAATTTTCCAGCTACTGTGGAGCTGAGGGTAATTATCCTCATTTTAAAAGGTGGAAGGCAGAGGGGCTAATTTCTACCTTTTGAAGGCCTAGCACAAAAAAATGAGGTGCTTATGACTGTATACAAAACCTATCCAGACTGATTAATTCTTAGAGTCCTACAAAGAAAGGCTTTCTCACATGATCCATGAAACGTTTCACTTTTGCTGGGCTTGAGTTCAGAGCTGTGAGAAATGATTGTTTAGGTAATATATGGAGCTACTAAGAAAGGTGGATTAACATTGGAGATAAGATAATTTAATATATTAGAAAACAAAAGAGAGAGAAAAAAGGAAAAGCAAACTGAAAACTATACAGTCCATGTGCTTTACCAGAAAATTGAGATTATGATAATCTGTCATCACAAGAACACTTTTTAGAAAATCTGTTTGATATCCTAATTTGATCAATGCTACATAAAGTGTAATATTCTGAGGATTTTCTTTTGAAGAGTTATATGTTGTTCACTTGTTATAAAATTTCTTTTTAAAGCGCATCGAAAACTAAAAACTACATTAAAGATATCAAGCAATCCAGGTTCCAAGCCTCTCCTATCAGCTTGCAGAATAAGAATAAGAATTGCAGAATAAAAGAATAAGACATAAATGCAAACAACCAGCTGAAAAAACCTTGGGAAAAGTTTTGAAGGTAGAAGAGGTCAGTAGACATCCTCAAGCGTGACATTCCAGCTCTGATGTTGCTCAGCTGCTCAGAGCTTCTGAATGAAGGTAAACTCAGGCCTGATTAGCACATTTTATGTCTGCCCCCACCAGCCTTTGCTTACAGGTGATTTTTCCATTGAAAAAGCAAACCCAAGCATCACCATCAGATGATGCCTAACTTAGGGCTGTCCTAGACTGGTATTTTGTGCCTTCATGCTGATACAAACACTGCTGTTCTAAGAGCAATCTAGACTGTAAATGAATTGGCTTCTATTAAAATACTGATCTCCCCACTGATTTCTTTCCCTACCCTGTCCTAGTCCTATGGCCCTGCTTCCTCCTTCACACTTGATCTGTCCTTTTCCAGATGTGTTCCTGGACTGCTTTAACTCACTGAGCCAACAGAAATCTAACCCTCTCCTAGTCCTGCCCCATCCTTTCCTCACCCTTTTTTGAATTAGTTTCCTAGTTGCCCAAGGGGTGAATTACACCAGCCCGGGGAAGGGAGGAGGGCTGTCCAAGCCCATGCCACAGCTGGCCCTGAACAGGAGGTAGTGGAGTAGAGTGAGATCTACCATTGCTGGTAGCAGTGAATTTTACCTCATACTACAGGACTATCTAGAAATTATTTTAGTGTTAAGAAATGTGTGCCACTAACTTCTTCTAAGGTAATATAAAATATATAAATTGTGATTCCACAATTCTTACCATTTTGAACTACTGAACACCCCCTTTCCCTCTCTCTTCCCCACTTGGTGAGCACTGGCTGATTAATCCCTCACATGCAGACCTCACACAGGGTCACGCTGTCCGCTGGGACAAAGGCAGCACAGAATACGAAGCTGGCCAAAGCAGGGATTTAAGACTGCTCTTCTCCAAGGACTGATCTGATGGAAGTCTGTGCCATTCCCATGGCATTGGGCAGATCCTGGCAAAGACCAGGCCTCAGCACACCAACATACTGTTCCTAAGCTGCCAGACCAAGACTCAGTTTGTGGTTAGTATATGATTTATAAATCGACACAAAGCCATGCATTGTAAGAGAAAATGAAACTAAACTGCACATTTCCCAAGCAGAAGAGATGTGGAGTTGGAAAGCTGGGGAGAAGTAACAGTTGCAGCAAGGGGGAAGCAGTTCTCCTGGTGAAGATTTCTTTGGCATTAACTCTTCCTTCTCCCTCCCCAGAGGTGGAGAAGCTAGCAGCTACTTGAGAAGAATTGCTAAAAGGATGGGGGGAAGTGTTCTGCTTTGCCTGTGATGTTCCCATCTGTAGGAAATGATGGACCCTAATTATGCAGATTTCCTTAGTGAATCATCTCTCTCCACTTTCTCTTACAGGAAATAATAGAAAGCAACAGTGTTCATTAAGTATGTTGGGCTGCTATCCTTGGAGACTAAAATCTCCCTGGAATGGCTTATGTGGTACATACAGTGCAAACTCTCCACATTAGCATGCTTCAGCCCTCCACAATTCACTCTGGACAGCCATGGGAGAAAAGTGCAATTTAGCACATGGAAGTGCACACATATTACTCCAGGACACCCGCATCTGCCTCTGGGGAAAAGAAAAACCACCACAAAACTGCCCAGATGGCACAGCCCCTTGACCTGAGGTGAAACTCTCTGAGCTCAAGGGACTCCAATCTGCATTATTTCCCCCTAGAACAGCTACCTTTGTGTGTGTGTGTGCAAGGCAGTTGCCTTGTGATGGTCCCCCTCACATTGTGCCAGGTGGTGGCCTGGCAGTTTTCTGTCTGGTGCAACAGAATCATGGGAACAGTTTTCCATCGAGGACAAACTTTCACCCTTGGGCCTGACTCCTCTTTTGCTCCATCCATCTGTCCTGGTACCTCAACCTCCTGCTCTTTGCACTCCTACAGACTTCAGCATGCAGAAGAGACTGAAATGGCCTGGAAGGGGAGGGAGAAATCTCAGCAATGTAAACGATGACAATTCAAGGGGCTTGTGGTGCCACTCCTGTGTGTGGCTGGAGATGATGGAAAACCTTGCTTCCAGTGCACCTCAGGGGAGCTGGCTGCCTCCCTGCCCTCTCACACATCTCCTTTGCCTCTCCCTTCAGGCCTGTGAAACCATTTCTCTTACAGCCCTGATTGCTTACCAAATGCCAATTAGCAATGGCTGTTTTCTAATGTTGACCAACACAGCCGAGAGTCAGAAGAGGCACTGCCAGGTCTGGGTGCAGAGGCATCAGATGAATTGTAGGGAGTCACTGGATGTCGATGCCTGAACTGCTTGGTCTCTAAAAGTAGATGTCTAGAGTACTCTGTGATAAACCCTCCTGCTTTTCTGACTTTTGATTCAAGAGAAGTGACAGTGGTGACATTTTTGGTCACATTCAAAGTTGAGGCTGTGGCATGTTGAGGGGAGGGAAGCAATATCCTGAGAGCTCAGTCTTGTGTGAAACACAAAGTTTCTATTCAGAAGAATGGATTTAAAACCTTGGCATGTTTTTGATCTCATAAATACTGGCATAGCATACTTACAATATCTAAAGAGAACGTCTGGAATTCAGATTGTTTTATGTAGTGTTTAATATAGTTGGGGTAGAAGTGGAGCACTATGGGACACCATAATTTTCCACATGGAGTATTGTTCCAGGATGCTTCTGAAACACTCTGGCTCTATCACCATCATATTATACTTGTTAAATAGAAGACATTAAATAGAAACAGGTGATCGCCCAGTGAGGGCAGGATGGGATGGTACTTTGCATTTTGACACAACATCCAGAAAAGTGTATCCTGTCTGAGTGCTGCAAAGACTGTTAGAGTACAAGTGTTTGTTATTCAAGTGAGGCTGACATTAATCCCCAAAGTCAGTGTTATCCATTCCAGGCTGTGGGACTGCGTAGTGAACAGATGTGCCAGTGCATATGCGCAATCCTTATGTGAAAATACAAACCACTTGTATTTTGGAGGAGCAGGGCTCTGGTATTGGCATTCTCCCCTTGCCTTAGACAGACAGTATTTCTAGATTAAAAGACATCTGCAAACTGTTTTTGTGGTAGTGGGGCAGGAAACATTTTATAGGCATTACATGACTGTACGGTATGAATATTCAAGCTACATTTTATTAAAGTATATAACTCCTCTGACATAACTGGGTTATTTCTTCCTCTAAATTTAGCACACAGCAACACTTATTTGCTTAATAAGGAGCAATATTTACTTTAAGGTTCCCACGATATTTACATTGGGACCCAAATTAGTTTCTGATGCCTTCAGTGGTGATTGGGTCAAATTCTTCCTTATTTTTGTGAAAAAAAGATAGGACCTCTCTCACCATTTTTCCTTTCCGACTTAGGGAACATATATCAAAAGCAGATGTCCAAAAAGTGCTGCAGAAAGATTAAATGAGGAGGAGGTAACCTGGAGAGTAGATACTTTTATAATCGCTATATAGAGTTCGTAGCCAGTTTTCCATACTGAGCTTATTATGAGAGTTCCCAGAAGATAGAAACCAATTAACTCTTTATTTTGTCAGTGATCATTCTAGGTGTTCTTTAATGGGCATTATTCTTGCTAAATTATGGATGAGCTTTATAGTAAGACAAATGCCATTATCAGAGTTATTTATTCATGGGCTGTCATCCATAACATCCTCACACTAGTTTTTTCTCAAAGTTTAGTATCGATCATTTGCTTTAATCAGATGCATCAAGGGACACTTAAAGAATCAGCAACTGCAACTTTGGATATCAGCATCTCTCTCTGGGTCTTTGCCAAATCCAGCTGAGCACTGAGGCCACGACAAGCATTAGGTAACAAGGGCACTAAGTGGGGGCTTACTCTCCTTTCATTAGGGTAAGTGTCTGTGTGTCCCCCAAACTTTAACTTGACTGATGATGAATCACACTGTGCTGACATGCCCATTACTCTGCTTTTCCACTTTAGTCTGAGATCCCTCAGGGCTCTGCAGGGACTGTGCCCTGAAGAATTGCTGGGAGTGCAGAAGGGTCTTGCTCACCCTAATGGTATTGACTGCTGTTTGCTCTGTCTCGCCAGGTAAAATCTTTTAAGATAAGAGTAAATATTCTCTGCTCCTTGGTAGCTAGGAGGTTCAAAACAGTCTAAAATCAGCATTACATTTGGTGAGGCAATTTAAAATGATACAATGTCTATTACTGTTTATACTGCTTACAGAGCAGACAGGAGAAAAGCATGGTGTCAGCATCTGGCCTGTCTCAGTGAGTGCTTGCTTCTGCATCGATCTACATGTGTCAGAGACTGCCTTATTTTCACTCTTTATTTCTTTACTCAGAGATTCAGCTTTACCAGATACTAAATCCAGGCACATGCTGTAAGAAATCTAACCTTTTTCTTTCTTCATTGATTAACATTCATGGTGTCCCCAAAACACTCTGGTTAGCAGACACTTCACTTTAGGCCTGAGAAAGTCAAAGTCTAGATCTGAATGAGTCACTTTAGATATTTTCCAAACTCAATGAGGAGAAACGGGCATCTCTAGGCGTCAGCTTTTCTAAGAAGGGCATTTAAGAGGCAGCAGACAGGCTTAGACACTAAGATCATTTTTACACTACTGAACTGAGCCAGGCGATTGCACAGCCCTGTGCACCAGTGCATGACCATCCATGTGGTCAAATTGTGAGCACCGTCAGCAGCAGCCCAGCACTCTCCCAGACAGTGCCCACACACAGTTTGGGGCTCAGCATGGGCCTGACACATCCTCAATAAGCGTGTTAAATGTGGTCAGGCTGCTTTATGGGCTAAGAGACTTTAATCATGTGGATGCAAAAAGTATTAGCCCAGAGTGAAGCCTAGAGATTGGAGAATGGGTTCAATCCCATGTAATTTTCTAATACAGAGTGAATCTTTAGAAGTCTGTAGCCAAAGATGAGCTGAATCCTACAGTAAGTGTAATTTTCAGTGTTTTGGAGGACGCTATGGCACATCTGTGATATAGTGGGAGAACAGGTGACTTCCTCTCAGAGCAATATAAAGCAATCCGAAAGCCCTGCAGCATACACTTAGGATGCAGATTTGCTGTATTGGAATCAGATCAATAAATTGTCAGGAAGTTATTCTTTCAGGATAATGCTATTTTCACTTACCAGAGTAGAGATCTAGAGCAATTTCACTGAGGTCCAAGAAGTCACCCTGGTGTAAAAAACTGCTGGAGACTCAGGCCTACTGACTTTTGAGTTTGATCCTTTCACCAGTCTCTCAGACTCAGGAAATCCCAATGACAAATTTCAAATTCAGCTCCACACTTGGACCTTATTTGTAAAATAGGACATTTCTCTGCTTTCCACATAGTTCACTTGACTAGTCCAACATATAAAAACAAACCCAAGTTTGTTTCTACTAATAATTATTACCAGGATAATTAGCCCTGTATAAATTATCTATACATGTTATTTTTGTAAATATCTTCTATGGTTACTATTAAAGGTTTCAACATATTTTAAAGTCATGGTTTACCACAGCTCATTGTATTTCAGCACAGCCTGACCTCCTTATCTTCTAGCTGGAAAAGATAGTAAGAGACAGAGTGTACATATTCCTTTTAAAATGAGATACAGAATTCCCTCTTTCCCTCGCCACTAACACACTTTTTTGAATTCCAAAGTCCCATCGTTTTGCGCAGATCCATCTGCTTCTATTTTGAGGCAACTATTCCTTTGGCTCTGGAGTGCTGGGTAGCACTCCTGTTAAAGTCTGTCACTGTCTCTGGTTAATCAGCTGGAGAAGCTGCTGCTGCTATCTCTGCAGCACTTGGTGCCCATGACAGCCTGGGGAACAAGAGGGCTGGAAGAGAACCTGTTTCTCCCACATGCTGGTCGAGAACAGATAGATCACTTGGGTGCCAGCATTTTTTTCCCCACTTCCATGTATTTTCTTCTGTAACAAATAATAGTCTTGGTAGAGATGCACAGGAATTTAAGGTACAGCCATAGAAAAGGATTATGTATTATTTTTAAAGAATTGAAACTTGAAATATCCAAGATAAATGTAGACTTCCCAGTAAAATGGAGAGGCACTTAGGAGGCAAGGCTGTGTAGTTCATCAGTATACTAATTTCTTCTGGTTAATGGAATATATATTTTGAAGACACTTTAGTGTACCCTTTGTGCACATGCATGTACCAATTCTACCAAAACAAAACTAAAGTTTTGAGCTGGATAAAACATTTGACTCTTCAGCCTTTCTAGCAAATAAAAAACACATTTGGGAAAGAATGCCAAGCTTCACTCTGAGTCACTGGTGACAGGTCCAAGCGCGGAGGGCCTGCTTTGGACCAGGCTGCTGCTGCTCTCAGCTCTCTGCCAGGCTGCCCTGCATGGGTGGCTGCTCCTTTTTGGAGCCAGCTGCCTGTCTGCAGCACAGAGGAGCCCATGGTCAGGAGGAAGCCATCTCCAGTCCCAGTTTGTTTAGCAGCACCACAATGTCAGGCCCTGATGCACAAAGAGAGCAGCTGCCCGTGCACTCGAGGTGCAGCAGGCTGCCAGAGGCATTATCCACAGCCAGAGCTTTGTGCTTAATTTTTTTGTTCATACAAACCCCCCTTTACATGAATTCCACCTGGGCCCAGGAGAAGATCTATTTGCTCTGAAACTGCACGCTCTGGTGCACATCCGTGATTTTTAGCATGTCCACCCTGAACATGTATTTTATAGGCATCTAAACCACTTAAAACTAAGTTTACAGTTCCAAAGCAGGTACACACTGTGGAAAATGTCATCTGCTTTCTTCAGCTTTGTGTTTTAAAATTCAGCCTGAACAGAGCTTTTTACCTCATCAACCTCAAAATGGAAGCCCTATATTTTCATAAAAAGGAATTTTGTCATTTTCAGTGGTCATTCTTATTGATTTGTTTTCTGGATGCATAGTAAACTTTTTCTTTTCTACTTCATCTTCTGCTTCCTGGGCTTTGTCAGGGCTTAGAATACTTTTCTTGTATAGTGTAGATAACATTTGATGAATCAAATGTTTGACAACATATTCCTGCTTGTCAGAAAAGGCATTTAGAGGACTGTTTTTGTAAGACCAAATCTGTACATTCTACAGCAGTAGCTGAACTTTCCTGTGTAGCCTACATATGATAGCTCTGCCTTCCTTCCTGCATTCTAATCTCTGGGCATATTCAGTCATGAAATGTCATGTATGCCATTTACACCTTTATTCAAAATGAGCTGCAGAAAACAGCCTTATCACCCCAGTGTCATTTTTCCTTTCAGAGCTTGAAATGCAATGTGTTAATTGCCAGCTATTACTTATTTATGATGATTGCACCACATTTGCTTTTTTTTTGTGATTCTAAAATTATGTTCTGGACCATTACTGTTATTATCGCAACTACTGTTATTTATTGTTCTTAGAAATGGTGTAAATTATGCTTTTCAACTAAAATTAAGAATCTTTTCCAGCTTTGATATATTTAGGCAGTGCTGAACGAAATAATGGCAATAATAATTTTAACACATACACACCCCCAAACACAGAAAGACTGCTGACTGTGAAGTTTGGTCAAAGTATGGTTAGGGGGAAATTGTCAAGATACAAAGGGATTTATGCATGCATTTATTACTTGCACTAGTGGGAGTTCCACCAATAAATCCCTTGGGATGAATGTGAGCCATTCTTCAACGCTAGTAGTACAGACCTTATCTTCAGCAATCATTTTATTTCCACACTTTAATGTTCCCATTCTATAGTGCACCTCTCTATAATTTTTCTAAAGGATTTTTTATCAGTCTTGATCAAGTGTGTTAGTTGATAAATGGTTGAGAGGCACAGACTACAAGGAAAGATGCAATGAGTCATGCTGTCTCCTAGAAACCAGCCAGCAAATAGCTTTCAACAACTATTTCAGCCTCCCCAAGTACCCTCCACTCCAGTACTCTCTCAAGATCTAATACAGGCTTCCACACTACCTGGATGTTCACCTGCCCAGGAAAATTTTGGAAGCAACTATAATGAAATAAAGTGGAGTCCTTCAATACCCACCCAGAGGAATGAGGCTTATGGTAAAAGAAAGCAGGAGAATGGTGACAAAATAGGTTGGTGAGGGAACTGCTTCCTCAACAGTTTAGCCCAGTCTGAATGTGGGCTTCTGCCAAATGCAGCAGTTCAGCTTTTCCCCTGTGCTCTGACCACACAGTCCCTTCCCTCAGGACTAGCTGTCATATCATCAACCATATGAATAAGCTGATTTGTCTGAAAAACTTACAGGAAAAAGAAAGAGATCCATTTTCTGTGTTGGGAGGCTCTGCAATTGCTACTGCCAGCACAAGAGATTCTTCAAGAGCATAAGGCAGCAAGCATGGGGCAAAGACTGCTTTAGGCTACAGTGCAGTCAAAGGCTGTTCACTGAGAAGCAGCATCCTCAGCTAGAGTGGTTTATTTGAAGGAATAATTTTTAATTTTACTAAAGAGGCTATCTCTGCCTAGAGGGCTGCGAGAGCAATCCCAGAGACCTTCCTGCTGCCCCCATGTGCTGCCCTGGTGCAGAGGTATTGCACAAGATGTAGGATAGGACACAGGCTGCGTGGACTGACTTTACTCAGATCCATCACTTGGATCATCAGGATCTGCTGGATGACACTCGGTTATTGCTGTGAGACTCAAGCTGGGAAAGGTCCTTAGGCTGTGGGCATGCAAGGACTCTGTAGGCCTGAGTCTAAAGAGACTCATTAAAACCTCATTAAAACCTCATTGAAAAGTGATTCCCAAAAGCACTTGTATTGTCTTCTTCAGTTTTCTGCCCACACAAAATAAAGCTTCCTCCTAGGACTCTAGCGAGATATATTGCAATTTCTATTCCTATATAGCAGGTAGAAAAATTAAGGGAAAAAACATAAATAATTTGCCTAAAAAATGGAGTAAAGCTTCACAAGAATTAATGTTACTGGACCCAAGAGGCCAAGACCCTCATTTCTGTGGCCTTATGATCTGGTCATGTCTCTCTAGATCCTGTAGCAATAGTTTCTATGGCAATGACCTACAAGAAAAAAGTTATATTTGCATATGCCTTTACTGATCTTGCATTTCCTTCAAATTCTGTTCGAATAGATTAGCAATAAAGGATAAATATTGGAAGAGCCCTGTGTGGAAATTAAGAAAAGCACCAAACCCTTTCTCCTTTTCTAGCTGCAGTTTTCCTGTGATCACTGGCATCAACTCCAAAGCTGCAGTGACTCTCAGGGTCTCAGTCAGCCATAGCATGAACACACCAAACATCTTGAGGTGCTCTCCTCCTCCCTCCCTCTTACTGAAGCAACTGTAAGGTGTGTGATACCACTGGCACTTGCCTGTGACCCACTGGGTCCCTGAACTCCTCAGATGTAAGCGCCCTGCAGTGGTTCCCACAGGGCACCCTTCACATAGGAGTCAACAGTAATTTGGCCAAAAAACCCCTTGTGGCACATTTTTCAAAGATGAAATCAAGAAAATAAAATTATTAAATAGGCAGATGATAGAAGTTTAGTTGAACTTCCTTTGTATAAACTCATTTTATACATGTGGATTCTAGCTAGTTTACTTTGTCTGGTAGGAACGTGTTTTTACAGTCATTACAAAAGAGATCTTTTACTATGTTTTGCCTAAGAACTTGTTCTAAAAGGCTTTGCATCCCTATCTGACCTTTAGGTTTTGGCTTTTTTTTTGTTTGTTTGTTTGTTTTTGTGGGGTGGGGGTGTTACAGGGATGGGGTAGATATGAAGGGAGTCTTCAGCAGGTTCTTGACACTGAAGATGAAGTTACTAAGACACAGCAATCTGGAATCCAGTCTCAGGTTTCCAGGACATGGGTGAGCCTGATCTTGAAAGGTCTGGGAGAATGATCTATTCATCTTCCCTGAGGATGTTTTGTTTCTCACGGAACCAATCTCTTTTTTCTGTTTGCTCCTACTTTGAGGTCGTAATCCCCTGTTTGTGATACCAGCAGGATTCCCACAGCAACAGATTACGATGCCACAAGCAGAGATTTATGAAGCCATAGGACAGACAAACAGGAAGAAGGGCTCTGTTGTGATATTGCCCTGTCTGCAAATTCTTTTCAGAGTAAAGTGAGAGGAAACCCATGTCACAGAAGTTATATTTTAACCTTCTAAGTGGCTGATTATCAAAGTGTGACTGGGCATAGATATTCAGCAGCAGGTTTTCTGTTTTAGAGCCCATTCATAAATCCCTACTGAATACACTAAAATCCTGTGAGGCAATTTCACAAATATCACAAACAAAATGAGGAAAATGCACTGGCATGGACAGCAATATCAAATGTCTGTGTAAAATGAAGGAAGAGGCTTGGGGAGCCAGAGAAGGCTGCTCATGGGATATCTTGAGCTGCGACTGTGCCAGAGGTAGCCCCATCCATTTCACAGCCCCATGGCAAGCGGTGAAGTACAGAGTTTCCCCTTTTTCTGAAAAAAACATTACTTCTCCATGAATACTTCCTTGACTCTGTCTCAGCTGGGCTGCCTGACTTTGGGCACTTCTCTGTGCCCTTTGCAGACACATCCATGAGACAAGGACTCTAACACAGAGGTCTGCAGGATTTCCTCCACCAGTGAATGAGTTACAGAGCTTCAGGTCTTGTGAGTGGTCAGCCACATGCTGTGGTGTAGGGCTCAGCTATGAAATTCAGCCTTTCTTGTCACAGGTCCCACCTTTGTCCTGAACAGAGATGATGGAAGGCTTGTCTGTCCAGCTGGGCCTACCCAGCACCTGGCTCACAGAACGGAGGACTTTGGAGAGCTGTGTAGTTGAAAGGGGTCTGTTTGCCTGTGTACATTTTGGGAACTGAGTGTGTGGGGTTTGCTCTCAGTGTGTGACCCTTGCCTGTCCTCCACAATCTTCCCTAATTTGTCCTTGTTTGACCCTACCTCAAAGTAACCAGAATATTGTTTCGAATCTAACTTGCACAGTAACTGGCAGGCATTTGATCTGGCATTTTACTGAGATGTAACCAAATGTGACTTGTAGAAGAAATTCCTCAACAATGGCACTTGTGCCCTTTTAGTGTTATTTTATTCCAAGTTCTGGACCTCAGCTTTCCCTGTGGTTTAGCTTTGGGTTGAATTCAAACCAGAAGGAGCAGGTTTTCTGGATCAAAATCAGGTGCTGTAAAGAATTAGCTGAGTTTCCACAAGGACATCTGAAACACAAGACTTTGTCTTTCATATGAGATTTCTACCAGGCCAATACAACTGTGACCACTTTGATTTAAAAAATGTGAAAGAAGTCTATTTTCCTTCCAATTCTTTTCAAGAAAAAAGCAAAGCTTCTATGAAAATCACATTAAAACTGTAAGTTGGTGTCAAGTCATTCTATTGATAGGACCTCATTGCTGATTTTCCCCATGGCTACAAACCATACAATAAAAATACGAATAAGAAGATGTGTCTTGTAGTCATACTAGTCACATAAACTACACATTCATAAAAACAGTGCTTTTGTCCTCCTGCAGACATAGGTTGCATTTCTGCACTGACACAAGTGAGTGCTGTCACTAAGAAGTCCCAATGTCCTTCTAAATCTGCTGTTCATCATTATCTCCCCCTGGGTCTTTCTGTAAGTCTGGCAAAACCATTCTTCTGAACACTCTTATGAACTTGATCAGAGAAATCATAGAGTAGTAGAACTATTTAGGTTAAAAAAAGGAGGCCTTTTTAATACCTGTAATGCTTTTGACTCGGTCCCACACTTATCTCCAAATTGGAGAAACAAGGATATGAAGGGTGGATGATTTGGTGGATAAGGAACTGTTGGATGGACACAGCTAGAGTGTTGTGGTCAATGGCTCTGTGTCCAGGTGAGGGCCAGTCATCTGTCTTGGCGACCTCAGCTGCTCCTCATATGGCTTCCCCTCAAGGGCCTCATTATCTTTGTAGCTCTGTTCTGGATGGTGTCTAATAGCTTTAAATCTTTGTTATGTTTTGTTGCTCAAAACTGCGTAGAGTGGTCAAGGTGAGGCCACACCAGTGCAGATACAGTGGGACATTCTCCTCATATCACTGCTTGTAGTGGTCATATATCTGTGATACTAAAATTTACCTGGAGTTTTTTACAGGCCTGTCCCAAAATACTAGTCCTGGAACCGGCTACATCTTGATTCGGTCTCAGATCCTTGCTCCATATCCAGTCCAGGTTGGACATGACCTGAACAACCACCATTTGACCTCAAGCCAGCCTTTGACCTTCATACATGTGGAATAAACCCAGGTAGCAGAGAAGAGGGTTTGGTGACTGCTGCTACACTTCCAAGATAATTCTGTTTATGCTACTTGATTCAGTGCTTCTTATTGGAGTTGGAGAGACGTTCTGATTATGAATAAGCACTAAACAGCTGTGGCACTAAAAGAGACGGGCAGACACAGCAGGCAGAACCAACACATGGTGCTTGTTGTAATTCTCTAAGATTGTTCTTGATACATGCTTTAGTATCTTTTACTTTAAGAAGGTCATTCTAAAAAACACTATTTTAAAAACCACACAGAAGTAAGTAACAATCATACTGATATTTTTGGAGTTCCTCATTTCTTGAAAAACAAGTTGTCATGTTATTTTAATTTCATCACAAGTACAACCAGTAAGTAAATATAAAAAATTCCCCTTTAAAGAATATATTAATTTGTGCTCAAATTTCTGAAGTTTGTGGATTTTTACTTTGCTTATTTAAAACTTGTCCAGCTTTCAAGAATTACTGCATCCTCAGTCACAGAAAAAAACCATCACAAATATTAAAAATTATTCATTTCCAAATATTTTGAATGACAAGTGGGAAATGAATAATGAAACAAAGAAAGTGTGTTTCTTGAACATGACTTATATTAGGCTTACACCCACACTTTCCTTAAATAACTCCTTTAGTGCAACTCTAGCTATTTACTTTGCATATCTTTCAGCCCACATTAATGGTTTTTAGGACCCATAAAGTCCTACCATTTGAGGATGTGAGGTGACTTTACAAATATGATCAGATCATAATGAGTAGATAGGTTTCATGATCTCCATTTCAGACATGTGGGTTCTGAGGCACAGAAGTTTGAGTGACTTTCCCAAGGACACAGAGGAAGACAGTGAGAGAGATGAGAAGCCCAGAGTTCCTGACCTCTCTGTCCTGCTCACTAATCACAAAACCGCATGTCTTCTGCATACCTCAGAGATTTTTCCATTGCTGCTGAGGAACTGACTGTTCAGATACATCTGTGTACTTGATTCTTTCATCAAAATTCCCTATATAGCAAGTTCATTCTAACAAAGTTTTTAAGGAAAACAGTAAAAGGCCAGAACCAAATTTCTGCCACTTTAGCCTTAGGAAATTCAAGAGCATGTTTCTTCTGAGTGGGTCTCTGACAGGTACCTGTCACAGCAGCAGGTGTCCTTCTCTTTTGCTACAGCCCAGGGCATGTACCTGGGAGAAGTAAAGATCTGTTGTGGCTGAGAGTCCTGGGCTCTAGCACTAATTTTCTTGCTGAGCGTAGATACCAGCTAGACTGTGTGAACTTCAGTGGTTACTGAAGTGCCAGAGCTGATGTACCTTTTGACAAATCACAAAGGATACGACCCCCTGGGAAGCAGTTCATAAAATCTACAAAGCCCTCTCCATCCCCTGATGAACACAAGAAGTCAGATTGTGCAATCCTTTCCATAAATTTAAAATATTTTTAAAAACTCCTTATCCTTTTTTGGTCTGGCTAGAAAGATGATCCATAGCTTTATAATTTTAATGGTTCTCTTTAATTTTTTCATGGCAATCACTCTTATTAACTTAGAATATTGTGAAAATGCTTGAGCTGATTTTAAACAAGGAGTTTTTGGAGCAATCTTGCTGGCCAGTAAAGCTCAGCAAGGGGTCTCTTAGTTCTAATACCTAAGGTAAACCTCCTGACACAACTTCACACCATTCCCTTTGGTCCTGTCACTGGTCATCAGAGGGAAAAAATCTATGCCTGCCCCACCACTTTTCCTCATGAGGAATCTCCCATTGAGCTTCCATTAGTGGCAGGAGATCACCAGATGAGCTTTTGCCACATGTTCTAGGTTCATTTTATCTGAAAGGAATCCATCTGATGCCTTCTATGACCATATTGCGAGGTGAAGCAATCAGATCAGGAGATCTGCTTCAAAATCAATCTCAATCCAAACATTTTTAAAACACCTTTTTTTTTTTTTTTTTTTTTTTTTTTTAAGACCTTTGCTTTCTTAGGCTAAACAGGCCACATGCCTCTGTGTGTTGATGCAAATAAAAACCACCCTTGCCATGCTCTGAATGGGACAGATCTCACCCAGCTGGGGTATGGAAGTGAAGTGCTGTGATCTGACAATTGTACCCTAAGGAGAGCTTAAGTCTGTCTCTATCTTCTCACTTTGTCTTGTTCTCAGTCTCTTCTAAAATGAAACCCATTCTCCATGCAAAACTGGGAGCAATTTTCCTGGCCTGCACCAAGTTTAATGAGTCTTTTTGGAACAGGTATAAACAGAACTGGACATGCTACTCCAGATGGGGCTGGTGTTTGAACTTGTCACTTAGATTCTGCAAATGCTGGTAGACATCACTGCATCAATTAAAGGCAGTTCCCATTATAAGGCTATTTCAGAAATTGTGAACGAGAGAAATTTAGCCATCAGCTACAAATAAGGCAGGCAGAAAATGCAGACCCAAAATAAAAGAATTGCAGCATTCTGTACCACAGCTCATCAGCCTGCTCTGACCAGCACCAAGGCAAAATTATATGTATAGTTAGAACTGATCCATAGTCAAGATAATATGAAATAGCCAGGACATATTTTTTATGAGCTATAACTATTCATCTGAAAGATGTTACGGAGGGTAAAAAAAAAAAGCCCAATGGGATAAGCACATGGATCTGAAGTTATTTCCCCTAAAAGGTACTACGGGGGCAGATTTTCTCTCCAGCTGCTCAGATCTCAACACTCCTGGAGTTCAAAATGGACAATTGACAAGCCACTTAGGACTATGATGGGGCAATTAGGTTGATGAAAATGAATATTATAGGGTTGCACATTTTCATGAAATTTCTGTTGTCTAATGGACGACATAACCCTTCCTGCCCACATAACCCAGTATTTTGCATTTATGCACCCCAGGCAGAAAACATAACTATCACTAAGAACAAATATGCCTAGTTGCGAGATAAAAGATGGAAAGGACAGAGAATAATGGAAAAACTTCTATTTTTGACAGCTATACATCTTAAATACATAAAAGACTTAAAAGTTGGAAGGCAGCAGACTCCCAAACACTTCACAGTTGCTGTCATTGGGTGCTTTTTTTCAGAAATATGATTCTGACTGACATTTGTGGGAGTAGCATTCACAGGAAGGATTTTACTGAACAGTAGCTTGAATTTGGCATATCTATATTGAACCATACAGCACAGTATAGATATTCCTAAGCTGGTTTCTCATCTGTTTTCAGGATAATGTTGTCCTTGATAATTAGCCATGCTAAGGGGCAGAGTTATTTTGTTAGGATCCTGTGCTGAGTAAATGTAGTTCCTCTGCCTCTAGCACCTGAGCTAGCATGTCAGTATCAGGGCTCTTGCTTACAGTGGATTTGGGCAACAGCCAAAGGTGTAGTATTGCATTGGCAGGTGTAGACGTGTCCTCAGCTGGTGATGCCGCAGAGAATGAAAGGTTTATCTGCACCACTTTCTCCATGTCTTATCTTCCTATTTCTTCTTTCAACATCAGGAGGACCTTTGGTGTACGTATGGTTTTACCTAATTTTAAACTAACTCAAACACTTCAGGTTCAAAAGTTTTCTTTCAGTGTGACTGGTTTCATGTTCTAACAGGATGAAACTGGGGTAGAAGGCTCAGAAAGAATAATTTCATATTAAAAAAAAAGAGAAAAAAGAAACAGGGATGAGCAAGGATGATACAGAATTATGAACAAACTTTGAGATGATTCTATACCTACCCTTAGAGCTTCTACCTGAGATTCTACAACAACCTTAAAAGAGGTGGTAGTGAAGTGGGACTTGGTCTCCTCTACCAGGTAATAAGTGACAGGACAAGAGAAAATGACCTCAAATTGTGCCAGGGAAGATTTAGTTTGGATATTAGGAAAAAATATATTGTTTGAAAGGTTGGTCAGGCACTGGAACAGACTGCCCAGAGAAGTGATGGGATGACCGTCCCTGGAATTTTTCAAAAAGCATGTGGATGTGGCACCTGGAGTTATGGTTTATTGGTGAATAAGATGGAGCTAGCTTGATATTTGAAATCAATGATCTTGGAGATCTTTTCCAATCTTAGTCATTCTATGATTCTGTGAGTAGAATGAGAAAAAAAAAAAAAAAGAAAAAAATTGGGAAAAATGATACAATAGATATGGCCACAATCCATATGGCCATGACAAGGTGCAACCTGGATTTAAAGACAGTCTCCTGCTGCTGACTTTTTTAAATCCTGTGTTGTGCATCAATATGGGTTTTTTTCTTTTTTAATTGAGTAATTGAATCATTATGGAAACAAAATAGGGAGACTAGCAACATGACAGCTCTCAGCAAATAGTTTTAGAGTGTCACAAAAATCTCTGTCATTCTTTCTTTGATTTCTAGCCGCCTCTTAGAAACTTTATTCCCACACTGTCGGATGGGGTGAGAGCCCAGGGCTTATATACTCCAAGTTGGACTGCAGCCAGTGGTATTTAAACTGCACTTACTCTTTGCCAGATCTGCTGAGAACCTGTGACGACATTTTTGGAAGGGCAAGATGTCTCTCAGAGTTCAGGGAACGGGTAGATTATCTGTCACTGTAAGTGCATATGTGATCTAAATTATTGCTTGACTTCAGTTTGCAGTCTGGGTTTAGGTGCTGCTTCATTGCTCTGATCTCTGAACCAGGGAGTCTATCTCCAGAGCTTGGCACATGCCCTGCTTCTCTTCACCACAGTTTCACAATAATTTTCTGAATTGAAGGGAAGCTCTTAAAAATAAAAATGTTTAGATGCTTTGTAGTTTTCTGTACCATAAAATGAATGAAACTTCCATGACCTTCTGGGTCTTCTACAAAGACCCTTGAAGTAGGGTTAGCCTGAGGGGTGGGTTAGCTGGTTGGCTGCCCAGCATGCTTAGGACTAGAGTGCACAACTGAAATTCTAGGTTAATGTTTATCCCCAATCAATTAGCGTTTTGGAAAGGCATGAAATTCTGGCTTGCCCTGGGCACTGTTTGACTAAAGGCCAGCCACGGCTGAGAGCCCCAGAAGGTTGCAGATCTTGGCTCCGTGGGAGGCCTGGCTATACAGCGGCAAACAAGCTTTCCTCCAAAGACCCTCAGTGCTCTGTTCAAAAGAATTTTTCATTTTCCACCTGTGGCCATGAAAGAGGGTTGACAGATGGGCTGTTGTAATGGGCTATTGTGTAAATAGCATGCATTTAGCAGAAATGCTGAGGGTGTGTATTTACAGGGGGCTTACATGGATTTTCACTGTAGATGAGGAGGGCTCCAGAAGAGCCACTGCAGGCCTGCTGCATTAATTCCCTCCACAGAGTAAAGCTTTTGTTTTTCCTTATTAGGTTCTGTCAGAAACAAAAACCAGCAACTCAGGAAAGGAGGAAAGGAGTTACTTTGAAATAACCTTTGGTCTGGATATTCATGGTTACTTTTTTAAAAGCTGGCCTCTCAAACCTCAGACTTACAATGGCATTTGTACTAATGTACAAATTGGATGATTCTATCTCATCTCTGTCCTCCTCATTCCTGTGCAGAATATTCAGGAATAAAATAGACTGGGAAATCTGGAGCAACAGAGTGGAGAGGACTGTCAAGTGTGTATTGATGGGATAGAAGAAAAGATAAAATAATGTGAGCTATAAAACTGGCTGCAGAGGGTTAGGAACCTGAAGTTTGGAAGTGGAATCTGAGAAACAACAGAGAAAACTAGAATAAGGAGAAGATGAGAGAAAAGAAAATATATTATTTTCCTCACAAAGCAGTGAGGAGCTGTCAGGAAGAAGATGATCCCAAATAAAAATGTACAAAAATAGAGGTGAGCTGGAGTAGCAGCAGTACTGAAAGGACCTGTCTGAAGGACACTAATGAAAAAGCAGGAGAGGTGATGAGTGCTGGTCCCTGAGTGACCCAAGAAGCAGGTGGGGATGGCTGGCCACCCTCTCCACTGCTGGCCTCAGCAGTGTGTCAGCTGGCAGGGCTGGGAGCTGGCAATACAGCACTGACAGGGGAATGAGCAACACATGGTTTCACTGGCAAAGGATCACTGTTCCCAAGGGACTTCAAAAGTTTTGATATATATAGAAGCAGGTCTGGCTCTCAGGCACAAGGCCAGAGAGTGAGAGGAGGGCCAGTACACATGTCCTTGTTAGTACTCCTTTCGAATGGGGACCCAGCCTCTGTGAAAACTCCCACTCTCAGGTCTGTCTAGAGCTCCTGATTGCCATCAAGCAAGTTCAGTGTCAGGCCACCAGAGATAAAAGCATCCCTCAACTTTTCTCCAAATCCTGCAATAAGGCCATGTTTCTGTTCCCAGCTCAAGATTATGTACCCTGTCTGGCAGTGCAGAACAATCACAGCCAACCAGGCGGCACGATGGCAGTCCACAGGGATATTTTTGGAGGGTGGGAGACTTTGCTGGAATCTATGCCAAATACCAATGGGTTCAGCCAGCAGGGAAATTTAGTGCCACTCATCTCAGGTGTGTCAACTTTTCCAAGCCTTCACTGCTGGTGTTTAGCACAGCAAAGGGCTGTCTCTGTATGAAATATTTAGAGGGTGTATTAATGTCCTTCTTGTGCTGTTCTCTGTGCTGACAGCAGGAGCAGCCCTGTATTCTGGGAAGGTGGTAAAAGCCATGATTTGTGGAGAAGATCCTCCTTTCTGTCCCCAGACACAGAAGTCGTGTGAACTGATGGGGCGCTGAACTGGTTCTGACTGGGTGGGGGATGAGTCATGTCTTGGAACTCCCATCAAATTAGCAGAGAATCAGGATTTCCAGGTCCTGTAGAGGAAGACTGGCCTAAGGAAAAGGTCAGCTTTGGATGATGTCTCAAGACTAGGCCTAAGGTTGTCTTCCTGGGCACTTGATTGCAGTTCCATTGCAGCTCCCAAATGGAGGAATAGTGTACCTATTAAAGACAGCTGTAGTTCCATGCCATTTAGAGAACCATTTGTGCCTTCCAAACACACACAGAAAAGTACAGTCAGTTTTGTTGTTAATTTTTCTTTTCCGATTCCAGTCAATTGTTAATAATCATGTTGTCATTTTTTTAAAGAGTTGGCACCAAAACTTCATTCATTCCACATAGAAAGAACTACCACCAACTTATTACAAAACCCGTGATTATCTCACAAAGTTATATTCTTGACATCTGTTAAGTAAAGGTTTATTTTACACTTCAAAAGTCAATCTGCACAGCTGACTAAACTTCTTCAGTGAAGTCTGCTCCTGTAAAATATTTGGGAAAATAAGAGTTGGTTTAAGAAAATATTTGTTTTAGTTCAAAAATGAGTCACCTTTTTTTTCTGTATATGGGAAAGCGTGACTTTCCTTTTGAATTGAAGAAGGGAGTGGAAGAAAGATGAAGCATTTCCTATGTACTGTATCTGATTTTATAAGAACCAGACACTGACAGCTGAATCAGTTCATTGTACATTTAATTTGAAGCTCTGAATTTTTAATTTTTTAGTTATAACATAATGTAATGTTGAGGGGGGTCAAGCTAGGCTCCTGGATTATTTGCAGAGAAAGTTCTTGAAAGTACTTGGTTCAGGAAATCTGTGATTTGCAATCAAGTCTGTGTTACATGGCAATTTGGGCTTGGCTGTCAGACTTGGTAAAGTCAATAATCCAGGTGCAACAATCTGATGTGTATCATTGTAGGCCTTGGAAAGGATCCTTAGAAACACAAAAGTGACAAACATCATCTAGTTCCAACCCCCTGCCATAGGCAGAGACACCTTCCACTACAAAAGATTACTCAGTCCCATCCAGTCTTGAACACTTCCAGGGATGGGGAGTCCACATACTCTCCAGACAACATATCCAAGTTTCTCCCTACCCTCATAGTAAAGAATTTCTTTCTAACATTTAATCTAAACCTACTCTCTTTCAGCTTAAAGCCATTCTTCCTTGTTTTATGTCTACATGGCCTTGTGCAAAGTCCCTCTCCAGACTTCTTGTAAGCCCCTTTTATATACTGGAAGGCTGCTATAGGGTCTCCTTGAAATCTTTAAGCTTTTCCAGCAGCTGATCCCAACCTATTTATTTCTCTTTATCACTAGCTCTGGCCATGCATGCATGATATTTACTGGACAGTGTTGATAATATTGACAGCAATGATAACTGCTGCCGTAGACAACCCAGATGTTTCTTTACCATCTCAGAACACACCTCTACAACATAGTGAAATATGTGCATGAGGTTTTTTTTCTCCAGATTGTACCTTTTTGACAGCCTTGTCCACACTGTGTAATTTTTAGAGAAAAGAAAAATCATCTCCTGAACTAAAAAAATAGACATTATTTGGGAATGCTTTGTCAGAATAATTAAATAAAAAAAAAATTTAAGTAAAATCAAAATGTTCATTTCAGTTTTATTCCCTTCTCTCCCAGAAAAAAAATAATCATGGATTCTCTCAAAACGCAGGAGGTCTGGAGAATTGACATTCCAGATATCTCTCATCTGTGCAGTCACTCTCTATGGTCACTTGTTGCAAGCCAGGAAAGGAATCAATTTACCAGTCAGTGGCCAGCAGTCAGAGCAGATACATTTCTGATGATCACTGAGATAACACAAGGATACAGAAAATTCAGTTAATACATGGCTATCTTCAATACAAAGAAATTTTGATTGGTTCTAGCCAGGTAGTCTTGGAGCTTATCTTCTTCCTTCAGGTCAGCTTTGGGTCAACGATATTGATAATGAATTGGAGCTTAGTAAAAAACATTACAACTGGCACAAACAAGCAGAGATCATCAGTGGAGTTAGGCCCTGAAAAGAACATTTTCTTGGGATTATGCTGGTAGGGTCAAAGGGAAAAGTACAGCCAAGGCATGTGTGACAGAAAAGAGGAGCTGCACTTCATATATCTTGCTGGAGTTGCAACGTAAATTCTAAAGGGAAGATTTTGAATTTCTGTGTGAAAAAAAAGAAAAAAAAGCAAGATTTTATTTTGCTTCAGTCCAGCCACAACAGATTGGAGCATAACCAGGAGTGCTAGATGGGATTGGTCATTGCAGGTACTTAGATCTGCAAATTAGCTCCACAGCTCTTTCAGTAGTTGTTCCTTAAACCTGAAGTATAGCTATGATTTCAGGAGTAGCATTCATTTTGCCTTAACAGAGCCATTAGAAATGAGGTATCTAATCTGAGTGGGTTGTTCATCCCCCTTGTATTTTCGCTGGAGCAAACCAGGTAAGTTTGCAAGGTGTTGAAATGGCTTGCTCTCTCACAGAATACATTTCTTCAGGGCATTACAGAGCAATCCTAGATGACTTATATGTTGCATGTTAGTAATTTCAACATTGGTGAAATAAAACCTCCTTGGTTCTTTTGAATTCCCACTCTAGGCAGAATTGCAAAACAGTTCAAGACCCGTCCCTGGCCTAAATCTTGCCATAATTCACATGGATTCTCCCATCAGTATCAGTGTCTTCTAGAGTAAACCTAGCAGCTGATCTGCTGCTAGGAGTAATAAAACCAGGAAACAGGAATACAGCTAACAACTTTTTTCATCAGGACACCGATGCAGGAGAGAAGTTCAGCTTCTCCCTAGGTCAACTGGATTTGAGCCTTCATCTCCTGTCTCCTGGAATGTGTCTTCACCCCTAACCTGAGTGGGAAGGAGTGGAGACCCTCATTCTCCCATCCCAAAGCTCCTCTGATCTATATGAGCAACTTAAACATTCACTGAGAAAGACAGAAAGCAAGTACCAAGTAAAAGATGTTGATCTAGAGAACTCTTCTATTTATTATAATGTTTTACTATTACACGTTCCTGTGAGCAATTTAAACCTGTGAACAATTTAAACCAGGGATTTAGAGTCAGATTGTTCTTTTTCATTTCGTTGTTTAAATGGGTCACATGAAATGGAAGAACTCCAGTATGAGGGAACAAAACCAACACTTCACAAACCTCTAAAGCCCTTCTCAGCGAATATAGTGCCTTAGGTAGTTAGAATAACAGGGTTTAAATTAATTAGACAGAGAAGGGAGTTGAAATCAGAATGCTAGTCTCTAGATGACTGCTCCAGCCCCTAGAAGTTCTGGAAAATAGGGGTGAGAAATAATAGCATTTCCTTCTCCAGATGATTTTTAAAAGAATCCATTATAGAAACATCTCTTTACCTAGTTTTTGGAGAGAAGTCAGTACAGCAATGGGAGGAATGTGTGCCCAGACCTTGGGATCAAGGAGAAAGGGTGTGGAACTCATGTTTTTATTGTCATTTCTTAAGAAACTCCAGTTCAGCAGACCACGTTGTTTTAGGTAGAACTTACAGGATGCAATGCTTTGGCTACATAGTAGTAAAGTCTAGTACATAGTAATAGTACATAGTATATAGCAATAAATATGTATAAATAATTTATACATAGCATAAATTAAAGACTAGAGGCTACAGTGGTCTAAAGTGCAGTGCTCTTATTGACCTAATCTTAGGATTGCAGAATGCCAGGAAAACCTAGATAGTAATTTTGACTCAATTTATTTTGAATTTGATTTTAAGATTGAAGTTTTACTCTAGAATCCACTACTGATTTCTGTCCAAACTCATTTGATCTGAACGTTGGGTATTTTGACTACGTTTCATGTTATTACACTTCTGTCCATTGCAGTTCAGCTCTGCAATATTGATTATAATTTCTGTTGCCCGTATGAAGTTTTGGGAGTAAAGTGTTTTATAATAAATGATGGGAATTTTCCATATCTACTAGTAAAGTATTAGCATTGGGACATAGGCTTTGTGTAAATCCAAGTGTTTTGGGTTTAATGAATCCTTTTATATACTGACATATGTTATCATAATTTATTTAATGTATTTTTAAAATAAACACGGTCACATAGGCTGTGGATCAATGAGCTTTTATTGCATGAGAAGATAGATTTTCTGGAAGACTAAGGCTCAAATACGACTACCTGCTTAGTTTAATTTGTTGTGAAGTGCTGGCGCTCTTACCCCACTCTTTGCACTTGTGTAAGGCAGCCCCTTTGCAGGGTGGTTGCATTATAGTGTATGACAAAAGGCTGAGAGAGGTTTAATATGTTAGGATCAAGTTAATACAAAATGACCCACAGAATTTCCACAGGGATGGAACCTCGTCTCTCAACAGCTGATAGAATAATTCCTTATGAAATGATAACATTTGGGATACCGCAATTTCCAATAGACCATAATATATTAAATGTCAATCAACATGAGTTTATGAAAATAGTTCTTGTCAAACCAACCAGATGTCTCTCTCTGATGGGATTACAAGCTGGGTTAATAAAGGTAAATAACATTGATATAATATACATAGATTTATGTCAGGCATTCATCTGAGTACCCAGCAAGCATTTCTTTAAGAAACTCTAATGACTAAAAATCAACACAGAACACATTGAGTTTATTAGAACTGACTAACTACTAGGTCTCCAAATATAAACAGGGAATCTTAACTGAACAAATATGGTTTTTTGATGCTTGGACTAGTGAGGAGAAGTTGAGCTGTTATATCTTTATGTTTTGTGTGGTTGTGACAACATTAATATGCTCATTTCTGAGCTTCACCATCTTATGTAGTTGCCAGCAAACTTGGGAGGGGAGGTGAGCAATCTGGAGGAGAAGTACAGGAATGGTTAGAGGACAGGAAAACAAGGATTGCAAATTCAATAAATTCAGTCTGTTTAGTTTATCAAAGGAAAGGTTAACAGATGACATAATCATAGTTTATAAGTATCCCCATGGAGAAAATACATTTGATAATTAGGGGTTCTTCAGTTCAACAGACAAAGACATAACAAAATGTGGTAGATGGATGCTGAAGCTGGAAAAATTCCAATTTAGAGGCATTAGTTTTATGAAGGGGATGATTAGCCTCTGGAACAATTTAACAAGGATTACAGCAAAACTTTATCTCTGGAAAACTGTAACTCAGAATGGGATGTCTTTTAGAAAGACTGGGTTAGATTAGCACAGTTCCTCACAATTTTATAATCTAAGAAATACTTGGGTGACTTAGCTATTCAGTCTACTTATGTTTAAATGGATATTTTCCATTTATATGTTCACTATTTTGTACTAACTCAAAAGTGGTAGCATGGACCAAAACTCCTGTTTCAGATGAGAATGTGTTTATATGCTGGTGCACTTTGTGGGCTGCCATAAAACTTAAACTACTTTTTTTAAGTAATTCCGAATGAAATACAGCCTCTGGCAGCAGAAGGATGTACACAGCTGTAGCATGTGTGCCTGTCATGTCATACCCCTAGCAAACATTCAGATCCTGGCATGCATTTTCTTAACATAAATAGTTTAGAATACATGCTCACACTCTGAGACAGAAAAAAAATTGCTCAGTCTACTGCAGCAGCCCTGACCAATGGGTGTTTAATGCTCTCCTTAGAGAAGCTGTCTCAGTAACACAACTCTACTGGCTTGATCTATCATTTAACAGCACTCAGGAGCAGCTCAATGGCCTGGCCACAGTCTGGACTAAAGCTGCCCAAAGATAATACTGGACTGTGTGCCATGTGGTGAGAGTCTACAATCTCTGAGAAGAATGAGACTTAAGGGTGTATTTTAACCACAGCATCACAGGATCTGGGATGTGTTTAGTGGCTAAGGCAATGGGGTTGGAGAGCACCCTTGTTGGTGCTTCTCTCTTGTGGCAGGGCTGTTGGCAGCTCTGACACAGGGAAGGGAAGGAAGGGGTCCTCATCCAGCCAGCTGGCAGTGCTCATACCCACAGCCTCACACCTGAATGCTCCAACCTGTGCTTTGTTAGCTATACTTCTACCATTCTGAATATTGTTAAGTGGTTAAAGAGAAAACATGTGTATTGTATTTTTTTTGAGATTATTCCTGGCCTTTTGGCCCTATTCTGATTTACATATTGCATTTTCCCTCTACATTCTTCCTTGAGTTTCAGTTGGTTTCAATATGTCTTCGTATTTGTTTCCTAATAATAGACAACTACAACATGAAGAAAAAGCTCGTTGATACTTAAAAAAAAAAAAAAAAGGATTAGCCATTATATGAATTATTAGGGTAACTGTGGTTTCTCCAGGACATAAATCAATCCACATTCTTCAGGATATAAATCATGCACTAAATGCTGAGACTTAAAGGAGAAACTTCCCTCCTGAACATGTTGTTGCATAATTGCCTATTATGGAAGTTTTATGTCTTCCTCTGAAGCATCTGGTACTGGTACCATTAGTTTGATCTGGAATGATAATTCCTCTGTGCCTCTGTGGAGCATTCCTATGACACGTTAGCAGCTGCTTGATCCCATCTCGTACAGGGCTGCCAGATGTCCCACAGCTTTAAGGTTATCCCACTATTCAGCATCCTATTCTGCTTCCTTTGCTAGCCTTAAGGAAGGTCAGCTAACCTTGTATTTGGACACACAATCATTTCACATTTGGAAATAAAGCTACCCACAATGTGATTGCAGGACAGGATGAAACTCATCACAGCCAGGGAATTTTTAGAAATCTGGCACTCAGGAAAACAGAGAAAAAGTTTTGCTCTCCAACTAATTCCGTATTCTGTTTTATGTCTTTCTTACTACAAGCAGAGGTATGTGTTGTAAATCACAATCATGGCAACAGTGATCACTATAATTAATTTTGTATAATGTTTTCCATCCTGGACCTTTGTTTTCAGTAGTTCATAAATTTCTATACCTTTTACTTATTGATTTTAATCAAGGGAAGGAAAAGAAGAAAAAAAACAAAGAAAACAACCTACATTTTTTTCTTTATTACTAAACAATTTTGGTAGCTTTTTTCAAATGCTGCTCAAACAGTTGTTGGTAAACAGCTACCACTGAGATTGCTCTAGCCATTTGGAAGTAAATTCTTATTTTTTGAAACTGGGAGCTCATGCTAGAAATTCTGAGCAGAGGACAAGTGTGATAAGTGAAGAAAAATTGCACATATTATTTGTTATGTCTATCTTGGTTGACCTAGGATAAGTGAGGTGACCTGGGGAGTCATCCTGAGAAATTGTCCAAAGGTTTAACCAAGGTGTTTAAACTTTAGTTCCAATGAATGGACTATCATCTTATACATTATTTAACTATTTCTAGACACTAACAAGGTGGACAGACTGAAGGTGGGGTCAAAAACATCAGATGATGCCTACTTCTGAACTAATTTTCCAAAATTCTTTACAGTTAGGTGATATAATCAATATGGTCTTTGAAATTCTTTCTAATGTAGGTATGTGAAAGATATTTTATGAATTTTTTCCTAAAAATACCCATCTTTGGTGGCTGAAAGGATATTGGAATTAAGAGCTTTGGTGTCTACATTAGGATGCCCAATGTTTAGAGATATGCTCTAACCATACTCATTTCAATCCACATTTCTTTTACCTTCTTCCTCATAAGATTTCTTGGTTAATATTTCTACAGTTTGGTTAGTGGCCTACTCTTTTTTTTTTTTTTTTTTAACTGGAGTCTCTTATGACAGTGATTAATCCAAGTAGGATACATTTACCTGTTCTTCTTTTCCCTATGCTTTGTCTTATTCATTATCTGGGACGCTATGTACAGTGATCATGAAAATTTCTATGTGTTGACTGTTGCATCTAAAGTTGGTATTTGAAATAGGGAAAAGCTTTAAAAAGGCTAAGATTGTTCATACACCTTAGCATTGGGGCAATGGAAGAATAAGCTGCCATATTCCTGCCTTCCCATTAAAAAATAGCCCAGCATAAAAAATTGCAGGTCATGTTCCTGATGCAGGTCACTGTGTCACCTCAGCTCAGGTCATGGACAGCTATTCCAACTGTGCTGAGTGTGTGCAGCAGGTACCAGCTGGTTAAACCAGCACTGCCCCAGAGAAAAATGTCAAAAATTACCTGAAAAAGAAAGTAGGCAGTAAAATAAGAAAATATGCTGATGGCACAAAGTTATTCAGACCTGTAGGACAAGGGCAGACTGTGAAGTATTTCAGAGACTGAGTGACTGGGCAATAAAATGATAGATGAAATGCAATGTAGATATATGTAAAGTGATGCACATAAGGAACAGCAGTCCCAGCTCTACTTATAAAATGGTCTCTGGGGTGTATTAGGATTTAAAAGCTCCAGAAAAAGGCAACAAGGATGTGTCCTTTTTTTTTCAGAAATGCTTTCTGCATGAACAGCAGCTTCATAGGCTGGAGATCCTCAGCCTTGAAAAAAAACTTAGGGATGCTTTGGTGGAGCTCAATATACTTATGGGTGACATGAAGATTGTCAGCGCATTTTCTTTGCCAAAAATGAGAACTGAGGCCATCATGTTCAGACATGAGGGGCAGGTTCAGAACTAACTAAAGAGGATGGTTCCCCATATGTCAAGTGATGGACCTATGGGAGAGCTTGCTGGAGGATGTTGTGCATAAAATTTGCATGATATCAATAGGCAGCCTGGACAAATACTTGCAAGAACTACTCTCTGGATATGACTAAATAAGAAAATCTCATCAAGACAAGGAATCCTTGAGCTAAAAATAGTAGCAGTCTGAATATGCAAAGGACTACATTGCTGGCTCTTCTGTTGGATTTTTACCTGTGGATACTGATGGACACAAGATACTCAGCAAGACAGAGAGTTGGCCTAAGTTGGAACAGCTGCTATTGCATTCATCTAACTATGGCCTTGTGAGTAGGAATTTTCCCTTTTGCTGTGTTTTACAGTAGTCACTCTGCTGGCTGTCATACAAATATGGATTCAAGAGATAGTCCTTATCCCAAAAATCTTATCTTAATGGCAAGATATAACCTGTAGGGGTACATGGGAACAAGCCTAACCAAGAAACCAGTTCAGCAGGTTTTTCCACTTTACCATGTATGAATGTGTGAACAGGAGCCAGAGAATAAATAGGTGTTAGTAGTTGTGTTTTACTGAAGAGTTCTTAATGAATTTACTATTTCTAAGTTTTTTTACTTCATTCTTAAACATCCTATGAAGAATTTAATGCTTCAAGAAGTTTGTTGACAAGTTTGGAATGAGATGAAAAAACATTCTAATGGAAGGCAAATATGTGTGCTTTTAGGAGATACACCACCTCCAACTACCCAGTAAAACTCTCTCTGTATTATTTTCAGAAACACCATATTCTGGCAGGAATGAACTGTGAAAATTATTAAAAACCAGTGATGCTAGACTAAAAAATTTCTAGGTAGATCAATGTATATGATATAGTGTATGCCATATATAATGTCATATGATTAATAAGAAAATATGTGCCTGTGCTAATACTCCTGTTTGACTATAGGAATGTCTGTGTGAGTTGATCTGTTTGCATATATTTAGGTGTTATTTTTATACTGACAAAGAATGCATATGTGTGAGCACTCATGTCTTCCAACATATGGCTGAGCTATAAAATTTTTTCTTTTCTTTTCTTTTCTTTTCTTTTCTTTTCTTTTCTTTTCTTTTCTTTTCTTTTCTTTTCTTTTCTTTTCTTTTCTTTTCTTTTCTTTCTCTAAACTATAATTTACCTTCTGCTTCCTTCATGTATGTGCTTTTTTTAATTTTTTTTTTTTTTAATTTTGTTTTAAGCAAAAAACAGAGGCAAAAAATATTTTCTTCTTTTCAAGTCATATAGGATCATATAGGTTTTTCTTTACAGGACACTATGGGAAAAATAATCAGCCATATAATTTCATGCAACTTAAAACCCCCAATATCAAAATAATCGTGAAAGAAACTGAATGGGGAAGGAAAACAGTACTGCAACTTTTGTCCTCTGATCAGCATTTTTGCTGTTCAAGACTTCCTGAGTGGTAAAATAGCTCAGCCACCCATGCAGTTAAGTCAGAGGGCAGAAAACTTTTATATTACTCAGATTTCCTCAAGGGGATGACCACGCTGTGACCTCTTTGCATTCTGCAAAGCTCTGTGACTCAGAGACGTTATGATGCTTCTATTTTAAAGAGTTTCTCCAGTGAACATTTAGGCTTTCCTCTGTGACACTTTTCAACTCGAGGTGGGTAAAAGTGTCTTGCAAGATCTGGTAACCTAAGGTCATTCCTGGACTCCCAGCATTAACATTTCATTAGCTGCAATGGTCTATGCTGCTGTCCAAATTGTGCTTTTCTTATGCGACTTGACGCACTTGAGCAGCCCCACTCATTTCAAGCTCTGATGTAAATGAATGACTATACTTACAGAGTCATCCCATCTGTTTTTTTTCTGGTACAAGCCTGGTAAGCCTTTTTTAATTAATCTAAAAAAAAAAAATCCTTTAAGGCTTGTAAAACAGCAACATGTTCCTGTTAGGAAAAAAAAAAAAAAGAAGAGAGAAAAAAAGATAGCTCCATAGCCAGATATAGGCTTCAGATATATTAAACAAAACCCAAAACAACAAAACAAGCAATGAGGTAGGTGAGCTAACTTACCTTAAATTTATTCCCATCTCCAGGACTGAAGATTAAAGCATCCTAGGATTAAAGTAATTAAACAAATGTAAATGTGAATTTCAAGCTGAGATTTTCTTGTGACAAGTGCTGTAAGTTAAAATGAACAATTTTTCAGTATTGTCCTGATGCACTTCATTCTGTTGCCTTCTATTTTCATGGGTTTGTTACTTAACAAACATAGTTGTACACATTAAAGAGAGCATTTTTAAATCTACAGCAGATTTTTCTTATAATCGTGTGTATCCAAAATGTGAGTAGGAGAAGAAACCGTTCCCATAGTTTAACAAGCAGGACAATTAATACAGCTTTTGCAGCTTGATGCCATATATTAAAGTGATGATGGAGCATTTTATGAGGAAATTGAAGTAGGTACTGTACACAGTATATTAATAAATTGAGAAATATTTGATCAATCAGCTAATTGTTACACTTTTTCCTGCTTTGCATGGCTGCTTTACTGCTGATTGCGTTGTAGCTTGGCACAAGGAGCTGGTAAATAAAACAAGAAGAACCTAATATATGTAGGAATATCAGTGAGAGAGGAGGAGTAAGAAATATCCTGAGTGTTTCCCATAACTTGCATGCCCCACAGGCTGTGGTCAGGTGGGAGACAGGTAGTATCCCACTGTTTTTCCTACACTCCAAAGAGCATGGAGCAAACTGGGAGCCAGGGTGAGACCATGCATTTCATTCACAGATCTTGGACAGACTGCAAATGCATTTTCTTCTGACTTGCCTGCCAACCTCTGTTCTGGGCTTTGTGGGCCAGGTGGTGCACAAACATAGAGAGGCAACAGTGCAAATGTCATTGAAGCAAAGGAAGAAATTTCACCGTCCCATACTCTGAAACTGTGTGATCCTTCCATATTATTATGGGTTATTTGTTGTAATATGTATGAGCTAAGTACAATCTCTGGCATTTTTTAGTCATGTTACTGATTTTGAATAAAAAATACAGGAAATCTAAATCATGCCATTGAGCATCTCACTAAAACACAGGCAAGAGGAGACATTTAAGAGTAGTTATTCAATAACATTGGTAAAATGCTTCCTTTGTCACTTAAAACACCAATTCATTTGCCCATATAAAGACATCTAGTTTGATTTTATGCAACTCAGAATATGCTGGACACCAGTGCAGTTATGGTACAGGATCTAGGAGAGACCCACAGCTTTCTGGAGAGGCCTTTGGAGGCCACACGGGATACTGGGCATTTCTAACATCATCCTATTGATTCCTCTTCAAGTGTTTTCCAAAGTCTCACCTGGTCTCCTACCACTGTCAGTCATCTCTCTTGCTCCAGGTGACTTAGTAGAGATGAATTTTCCCTCTTTTCATTATGGGAACCTAGATGGTTAAGTAGAATAGTCTTTACATGGTAAAAGGTAGGAGCTGTCAATCTTGCTCCCTGTGCTAGAATATTATTCAAACAGTGTTGCCAAATCTGTATATGAGTTTGTCCCTATGCAGTACAGCTCACCATCAGTCATCCCATCAGACCATGGTTGTACCACTGCTCCAACCACCTGAACACACAAGGACCAGACACAGCTTCTGCTCTGCCTGTGGCCCTCACAGATAACTGCAAACATTGAAAGGGGAGAGGATCTGGTCCTGACACTTTCTGGGGCTGTCCAAAAGTAGTTAAGCCAGGTTTCTAAAGCTAAACTTCAAAACTGGTTGACTATTTTATTTTGGTACCCTCACAGGCATGGGGTTTCTGGTTAAACAAATGCAGACATGCTTCAGTTTATTGCCAATGAACTGAAAAATACCTGGAGACTTAAGAAAGGGAAGACAACTGTTTGAAGAGAATATGTTTTCCAGTCAGCTTTCATGGTGAAGCAGAGAAAGAAAACGCTACTCAATGTTTCTGGAGAAGGGTATCACAGATTCTGCTGAATTTTCTTGTCAATGATTCTGCTAAATCAATCTATGACTGATTGAATTATCCATTGCAAATAGTGTTTGTTGCTAATTTGGCTGTTTTGCAGTTCATAAATCATTCTGGAAACAATCCTGATTTCTACAAACACATTTGTTATTTGTAAGTATTCACTGAACAGTTTTATACAAACAGATTTCAGCCTAATTTTTGTTCTCAAACAGTGTCATCTATTCACTGTTTGAAGTGTTTGACTGGTCAACCAAATCACATACTATTGTCTGCACTTCCTGATTAGGTAACTGAGACTTATAAACACAAGTATAATGAATAGTAAATGATGAATAGCAAATAGGGTATAACAAACACTGGATCATCTGAAATTTCGTATTAGAAATACATAATTAATGTAACATTTAGGACTTTTCCCCGAATACCTGGCAGCTTCCAGAAGATCCTGAAACTACCAGTAATACCTGTCAGAAATATCAGCAATTATACTCTCCATTTTATTAGCATAACATTCAAAAATCATGATGTCCATGGGTAAAGAAATGTTGAACATAATGGCAAGAGTGCATTTATGAATGTGTAGATGTGATTCTACTACTATTTTCCACCAATAATCTAAATATATTGTTAATATATTGTTAAAATAAGACTGTTATGAACCTAGCACATGACACTTTTCAACCAATAACAAGACATGACTTCTTGGTATATACCAAAATGGAATAGAGGAAATAAGCAGGGGCAGAGAATGTGTTTTACATTGATATTTGATGAGACAGAAGAAAACAGTTCCAGATTTAAGGAGCTTTATGAAACACTTTCAACTAACAACCTGTTTTAACAGTGTTTTTAAATCCTTGGTTTCTTTTCGACTTCTTATGTTTTGTTTTTAATGTTTTGTTTATTTTTAATTAAAATATGAATATTGTCTGAATTACTGATCATTTCTTCTTTCTTTAGACATGAAGTTGTCACATATTTATGAATACACTCTGGCACAGTGAGATTTAATAGCTAACTGATTATTAATGCTACCGGTATTTGTTTTGAAGGAGAAAATTCAAAGAAAAACAAGTGATGGTTAGTTATCTAACAATTCTTCATGGTTTAGATACAGAATGTCAATGTACTTAGTGCCATGACCCAGTGGCCAGGAGGATGTTTTGGCTGGAAAAGGAAACTGCAATGGATAGCTTGAGCAAGTTCAGTCTCCTCTCTTGAGATCCCCAGGAGGTGAGTGAAAGGGTCTGTCTCTGCTAAATATAACTGAATGTTGTGTATGTAATACAGATATAAGCAAAACTTAAGTCTGCTATTTCAATCCCTCAGCCAGTGTTTGGGTTCTCTTTTGCTTTGGTCAGATCCAATCTTGTGTGAGAGTAAAAATATTTTCTCTAATTATATGAAAGGAAGGCTTGGAGACTAACTAAATATACAAACATTTAAAAAAAACTCTTATACACAAGTATGAAGTACAGTACTGCTGTCACGATCTGCTGATTAGCTTAAGGCTATCAGTTAAAAGCATTGTATAAGATCAAAGTTGCATGGCTGTTAACCATTTTGGCATGACCCCTTACCCAAATGCCAGCAGCCTTGCTTTCTGTTTCCAGGACAAAGAGAAGGAAAACTTCTTGGATGTGTTCTTTGGTCCATCTTCATTTTGAAAGACAGTGTACCACGGGCTCTTTCCTGGAGCTCTCTAGCTATAAACTGCCACTCTCCTGATAAGAAATTTCCCAGCCTGTCTTTCTACCAATTCTCATAACAAAACAATATTTCCTTCATTTAATTTGGCCATACCCATGACACGTTCTCTCACTTTGATGGCTTTATATTCACATTTTCTGCTGAAATACCTGTCCAAAACTTGCCATGCCAGCCTTATGTCCCTGCAGTTATAACCAGTCAGCCTCTGATGCCACAGGTAGCAGCTTTTGATCAAGTCTTGTTGTTTTTATGAATCTCACTAAATGTAGTTTAACTACTTTCCTTGAGGCTGAAGGATGGGTGTTTAACATGACCATGGCTAAACCAGTTCACTAATTGTCTGGAGACCAAACAGTCACTCGAGAGCAGTCACTAATTTTTTCCGGGATAACAATATTATTATTTCCTGGCCTTGCCATATGGGTTGCATAGGAGTGGGACACATAGCCAATTAACTGAGACAAAGGTTTAACTTAAAGCAATAACAAGAGTGCATTTAGTGCACTTTGGAGCCATGGTTATCATTACTGAATTATAAATATTAATAACAGTTGAACACATTGTCAATGGTGCATCCATTAAACATCTGCTGCCTCTGTTTCATGGTGCTTTTTAGCTGGAGTGAAATCTCTACTTTGGGGCATGTGGAAGTACATTGATATTTGTGACTTAATGTAGCCCAAAGTTCTGGCGTCTCCATGATGGCATTTTGACTTCAAAATGGCTAGCATCACACATATACTTTTCAGGAGTATCTGTTTTTCCAGACTGTTGATGAGAACTGTTATTCTCAATGACTGTAGCAGCACTGGACAGGATCTATTTTTGCTTGCTTTGCAGGCTCAGGGCTTCAGGCACAGGGGCTGTGCCAACAGGATTTGGGCACCAAACTCCCTCTGCAGGAATGCAACATTTAACTCCCCTCATCTTTGCATTGTGGAATAGTATTTGTGCCTCAGAGTGGCCCACAGGAATAGTATTTGTGCCTCAGAGTGGCCCACAAATGAGTTCCTTTAACGAAAACAATAATCTGATTTTTTTATCTAGTAACATTTTGGAGGATGTGCTTGTCTTCTCTTGAAATATGATTTTCTTGATATCCACCAAAATGTCCTGAGTAAAAATTGTCAAATACAGATTATTCTGAGAAGAATCATTTATTTATAATCTTTCTTTCAGGAGTGAAGACTACAAACATTTTCTTTAATCTCTGAACACATAAAAGAACATAAAACTGTGCATAATGCTTAGGAAGTGGAACAGCAAGAAAGAAACTTTACTCTGACAGATTTTATTTTTATAAGGGTTTCATTTGGTGCTTTTAACACAGGTAAATGTACCTTGACAATATGCCAGAAAAAGAAATAAAATAATTTCAGCTGCCAGATATTTTTCCCAGAATTACTTTGTTCCAAATATAAGGCCCAGTGGGGAAGAAGTGATTAACTCCCAAGGCCATTTAAGCATCAAACTGTACTTCTGGTGATAAAAATATCCCTCTTAGAAGGAACATTCTCAAAAGAACACCTCATTCTGAAAGCAGGTGTAATCAGAATTTTGTTAAAGTGGAAAGAGAGAAAACTGGGAGAGAAAGGGGTAAGGCATCTGCAGTCCTCCAAATTTCATAGGAGGCAGAGAACAAACCAGAGTCCAGGCCATAGGCAAGACATTATGTGAACATATATTGTGTTGAATAGATTTCAAATCCAGAAGAACAGTCTATTCTGTTGGTCAAGAAAAAGTTAAGAGGTAGTTTTATCTAAAAGGAAGAGGCTATCTTATAGTGAATTCTTAAATTCAGAGGATGAGGTTCCAATAAGATAAGACCAAAGCCCTGGAAATGTTAGCTAGAGATGAAACAATTTTAATATGCAGTGGAAGCAGCTACTATAATAACTATCAATTATCAGAATCCAAAACCTTATTAAGAAAATAATCAAGTGACCACGAAATATTTTTATACTAAGGACTCAAGGAAGTTTTATTGATTGGAATTTAAACTCAGGAATATTTTGGATTCAGCTTTGAATCTCACTGTAAGTCAATTCTGCGCCAAGTACTACATCTTTAGTGAATCACCAAGGACTTTTGGAGGTAAAGATATTTACACATTTCTAATATCTTAGTTCTTGATTTATATCAAAATCCAATTAGTTAGTTCCTGTGTATATTCAACAAAAAAGAAGAGTAGCATTCAATAGGCAGTATTCATTCAGAGTGTAATTGAATCAATGGTATTAAATGTACAGATGAATTTAGCCACTATAGGATTATGGATAAAAACATATTTAGCAGAGGCAATAAAATGACAATTTAACATATTAAAGGGCAAGCAGCAATTTTTCATAAATAAAACAGGGACAAGAGCAGATCCCAGCAGAAGCAGAAAGTGGAAATTGTTAAGTAAACTGTCTGGTTAAATGAGACATCTCTATGCAACAACACTGTATGTTACCAACTTAGAACTCAGTTGAAGGTATCACAGTGTAAATGTCAGGTCTAAAAAGAATTTTGTATAATCTGGAATTTTATTGCAGTGATGTTAAGCAATTTTACAGTAAATTGACAGAGTTGTATATGACCCATAGAAGGGTAAGTGTTCACCATACTTCAGTGGAGGTAAATGCCCTGAGAATATTAGCTTAGACTTTGATTGTTTCCTAAATATGTTTGGTTGCTTCTTGCAGTGATTTCTGTTTAGAACACAGGGGACTGAGACAACTTACCCTGAATGAATTTTTCCTTTGCAGTGAATTTCTAATTAAAAAAAAAAAAACAGGAAAGAGGAATGGAGTATTCTGTCTCCAATTTCCCGACCATTCTTGATATCCAGGTAAACTGAGCAACTGTTTAACATCCACTATGATTTACAGTTCACATTAAATGTTTCTTTGTACAGCATTTTGTTGGTGCCAACATTAACCAAACCCAGCAATGTTTTTGGCTAGAAAATAAGAACATACTTCTGTATGTATTGGTTTGGTGAGTTTTTGGCAGGATGGGATGGTGAACTGCTCCAGTGAGTACACACCCAGGTGGTGTGTCACAAACTGCTTGCTGACCTTGCTTTGTCTTGAACTAGAAATTCTTGCACCATGGGTATCAAGTGGAAAGTTAAAAAAAAAAAGAACCACACTCTCACTGTGTATATAAGAAGCATTACCCTGTGATACTTGCTAAAGGATTTAGTGCCACTAAATTCAGTCTAAAACTAGCTTGAGGATAATCTGATAAAGTTAAATTGACTCAATTTATAAACATTTGCATGTTATTTATTCATATCGTTTACATGTGTTTGCCCTGATAACACGAGCCTATGTGAAACAGCTGTCAGCAGCCACCAGAATTTGCTTGTTCACTGCTTTTTGCTGGAAGCCAAAAACAACTGCCCAGGCCCTATGAATACATGCAGTCCATTTATCCCAATTAGAAACTAATTTCAGGCAAGTGCCACTAACCAAGAACAATGTGAGACAGAACAAGAGAAATTATCTACAGCAGTGCAGTAAAAGAAGAAATAAATAACAAATGAATATTGAGAAATTCCATAGAAAGTGATGCTTTTTATTTTGCAAGTTACAGATAATGTGTTTTTCTGGTACTGTGGTTTATATTATCTATGCAGACACATCAGACTCATATTTTGAATTGGGCTGGAGTGTTGTTTCTGTGTTTGCAAAACTCAGGTGGGACTCTTGCATGAAAATGCTTTCTCCTCTACCTGCATTCGTAAATACTACGGGAACAGCCCTGTCCAGAGCCCGCTGTCATGCTGACCTCCTGAGCTTGGCCAGCAAATCTAAGTCCTAAAACACTTCAGAGTTTTGGAATCGCCAAATGCTTCTTTGTTTTTTTCCAGAAGAATGTTTCTTTCCAGTTTGGACTGGGATTCTAGGAAGGCTCTTCTTGAATGGATGGCTGGTTCTTATTGCTAAGCTGAGTGCCTAGGCACACCTGATCCATAGTTTGACCAACTGTGATTTCCCTTTTATTGCTTCTTTTTAGTGCTGATTGTAAGTTGTGATATATATTGAGAAGGCCAAGATCATCCAGCCTCTTATGCAGACATGTAAACTAAGTGAACGACGAAGCACAAATTTGACAGCTACCACCATTCTATCAACATGCAAACTTCCCTGTCAGGTTAGAAGAAATTCTATATACTTTTCCTTGTCTTTTTTAAAATTGTTTACAATTTTGCATAAAATGTTAGCAGCAGCAGAATTATGGTACATCAGACAAAAAAAAAGCAAAAGAGGTAAGAGAAGGCTACAAAAGGAAGACTTGCCCCTGGTCACAGAGGGTTGGGTTGGAGATTGGATAGGAAGACTAAACACCCCTAAATCCATGGACCTTGATGAGATGCACCCACAGGTGCTGAGGGGGCTGGCAGATGTTGTTGCCCTGCTGCTTTCCATTATCTTTGAAAACTCATGGAGAAATCCTAACAATTCTGTGATTCTGTGACTTCATATCACATAATTTTAAAAATACCTATAAACATCCATTAATTGGTTCTAATTGAAATGCGTCACCTTTCCAGGAGCACAGTGTCACCCGTGTGTGTTGTAACAAAACTATTTGGCACTTTAAATTTCATTACAACACACACTCTAAGGTAGCACATAAGTTATTCAGGGTATAAATTAGAGTAACAGTACTTTTATTAATATTAAAATATGTAGGGAAGGATATTGAAAATATTACCAATCCCCTGACTTATATACTATTTGACTTATTCTATAAATGAAACTGATTTTTTGTCAACTGATTCACTATAGGATAAAGAAGGGTTCTAATCTGGAAAAGATGCTGAAGTATAATGAAGGTAAGTACAGTTCTTACTAATTTTTAAAATACTATGCTATGGAATGATGATATACCATACCATGACACCATAAACTAAGTAAATACAATCAAAGAATATGAAAAGAAAGTAAAATTCTAATTTTCACTTAGTACAATTGTTTTGAAATTCTATATGCAGAACATTTGCTATTTTTCTGATTTGAAAAGAAAAACAACCAGGATGTCAAAAACACAACAGAGGTGGGCTTCCAAATCTTGATCATGTCCAATGGTAAGTGTACAAATCCTATTAGATATAGAAGTTATTGTGGTCAAAACCAAACAAAATGTAAATAAATTTCCAGTAGATTTTCAGTGCAAAAACTTGACACAAATAATAATACAGCAGGCAAGGTAGCTACCACTAGACTATCAAAAAAAGGAGACTAAAGTATTCATGAGACCTTCAAATGGGTGTCCTGCTTCACAAGCATAGTTTGAATTTCAAATAACATGGACTAAGTAGATGCTACAGATCACTGCACTTGCCTGTAAGAGTTACATGTGATGCTTAGCAATTAGTTCTAGGACTTAAATTTCCAGGAAGAGATAATTATGTACAATAAAACTTAGGAATCCTAATTTGACATTGATGGTATGAGTGAAATGAATGAGTGAAAGTTAAGTTTTGTGCATGTGTCTTCCTTCCTTCCTTCCTTCCTTCCTTCCTTCCTTCCTTCCTTCCTTCCTTCCTTCCTTCCTTCCTTCCTTTTTTCCAAGACAGTATGTTTTACAAGCTTTTAGAGTAAGACAAGTAGAAAGCAAAGTTAAACACTTCTGACACTGTAAGTATGCAACAATATATCAGCTATATACAGCATTTAATAAATTCACCTCATTTATTTTAAAATATAATTTATGTCTTGAAAATAGGTACCTTAGATACTCATTAGGGCCAAAACTGGGTTGAAATGAGTTGTGCAATGTCATTTTTATGCTATATAATTATTCATATATAATGAATTATTATATTTTCAAAACAATTATGTAGCTCACTACTGACACAGATTTTACAGATGGCCTCTGTTAAATACGCTTTTTTTAAATTTTGCATGAGGCTTATCCAAAAATCTTGAGCAGAATTAGACTCAGAATTAGACTCAAACAAAACTTTGTAGTTTTATAATAGCCTCTTATTGCAAATGATACATTCTGTTTCCTAGATTAGACATAGGATACTAAGGTAAAGATAAAATGATTTTGTTACTTGGTTGGCTGTTGAAAAGGAATTGGAAAAAAAGGAGAATTCAAACTGAAGGTACAAACTGCAGAACCACATTATTATGTTATTCCCAGGGTCAGGAATTAGCATTTCCTCTGTTTCCTTATACTCCAGTGTCCTCTAGCCATCAAATCCTAGCTCTATAACTCCAGATTTTGGGATTTTATAGTGTTGTTTTGGGGAGGGGGGGGGGGGGGGAATTGTTTG